>CM042068.1:13398120-13612112 GCA_023512825.1 Liposcelis brunnea | reverse complement strand
GAACAGCTTAAAATCAGAACTGAAGAAAATGTTTTAAAAAAATTAGCATTTTTCAAGCAGTTTAACATTTTTTTTTTCGGCTAAAGAGAAAAGGCTGCAAAATTTCAAAATTTCTCACTGAACAACATTGGCAAGTGGAATTTAGAGCCAAAGAATTTTGGAACGAAAACTTCTCAAACCTCCTGCAAATTTAGGCATGATCATCATATTATTTACATGTATTTTATCCTTAAGTCATTATGTGTTTTATAGAAAAAGATAGAAGCAACTAGTCCATTGAAACATTTTTGAAAATGTGTAAAGTTTTTCCCCTAAACTTGGTTAAAAATAGGTGTTCCTTTTTTTATAAAAATGAAAGGTACATACCTAATTAAAGAATTACACTGAAAATTGTGGTATAATATTTAAAACATAACGGTTGTAGATTCAAAACACGGTGCACGGTACACGCTCGGATTAACGGGTTTGTTTGTTTACTTTTTTAAAAATTTTCAAAATGGCCCCCTGGTTTCCTTTGAATCTTGCAACAAGTCGGCGAACATACAATATGGCTTCAGCATCATAATAACATCAAGTAAAGTTCTTAAAAACAAGTTGAAAATGAAACTGGTGAGTGGTTCTTTCGAAAGTATTTTCAATAAAAATCTGTTGTAGTTAATGCTATATCAAGAAATATCCGAGATTGTCAATGTTCCTTTAACATTTTATCAATAATGAGCAAATGCCGGTACTGTCTACTGTCAAAAACCGGTCACTTTGTCACCCAACATTTTTATTTTTTCAGTACTGCCTTAGCAGTCATCCAAATAAACCATGTCACGTTTTAAAATGGAGAGAGATTACAATCATGTTAGACTGTGGATTATCAGCTCAATCTGTTTTAAATTTCCTTCCACTACCATTAGTACACAGTTCTAGGTTATCTAACCTTCCATCCTGGATGCCAAGAGATTGTATGGATTCACAGCTAGAAGGGGTAAGTTATTTGTTTTAATGCATTCAATGGTCTCTATGAATAGATAAATAAATGTTAAAATTTTAGGAATTAAAAGACTGCTGTGGAAGGATATTAGTTGATTCTCCACCTGAATTTTCTCCACCTCAAACAAAAATTCTAGACTTCTCTGAAATTGATGTCATATTGATATCAAATTATTTATGTATGCTGGCTTTGCCATTTATCACAGAAGGGACTGGATTTTCAGGTGTTGTTTACTGTACAGAACCTACCATGCAAATCGGGAGATTATTTTTAGAAGAATTAGTTGAATGGATAGAACAAAGTCCTAAAGCAAATATTGCAAAGCATTGGAAAGAGGTGTTGCATTTGTTACCTCCACCTTTAAGCGAAGCCTTTAAACCAAGAAACTGGAGGCATATTTATAATATGCAGCAAGTTTCCTCCTCTCTTTCAAGGATACAAGTTGTGGGATATGATGAAAAATTAGTGAGTGTTAAAAATTTGATCTATTTTATAAAAATTCAGCAAATCTTTATTTGCAACATTATTTTTAGGATATTTATGGGGCTTTGAAAGCAACACCTATAAGCTCAGGGTATTGTTTAGGATCTGCTAATTGGATTATTCAGTCAGATTATGAAAAAATAGCTTATGTATCTGGATCAACAACTTTAACGACTCACCCTAAACCAATGCATCAGAATGCTTTGAAAAATGTTAATATTTTAATCATAACTGCTTTGACGCAGACACCAACAAGCAATCCTGATTCTATGCTAGGAGAACTTTGTATTAATACTGGTAAGTTTATTTTTTGTTTTGGTATTGATCTGGAATTATAAAAGTAATGTTTTTTTATGTTTCAGCTGTGACTGTTAGGAATGGGGGATGTGTTTTGCTTCCTTGTTATCCTAGTGGAGTGGTTTATGATCTCTTTGAATGCTTGTCTAGTCATTTAGATGCAACTGGTCTTTCACAAATACCAATGTTCTTCATATCACCAGTTGCTGATACATCTTTAGCATATTCGAATATCTTAGCAGAATGGCTATCACAAGCCAAGCAAAATAAAGTTTATTTACCAGAAGAACCATTTCCACATGCCTTTTTGGTAAAAAATAGCCGTTTGAAGCATTTTAAAAATATTTATGGAGAGCCTTTCAGTGCTGAGTTTAGACAGCCGTGTGTTGTGTTCTGTGGCCATCCAAGCCTTCGCTTTGGAGATTCTGTTCATTTTATGGAGCTTTGGGGCTCTAATCCTCTACACACTGTAATATTCACAGGTGGGTTAGATAATTTATTTTGTGTAATATTTACAAAAATATTGGGAGTCTGAGTTCACTAACATATTTTCATTTTTAGAGCCTGATTTT
The DNA here is from genome assembly GCA_023512825.1 of Liposcelis brunnea. Classification (NCBI taxonomy): domain Eukaryota; kingdom Metazoa; phylum Arthropoda; class Insecta; order Psocodea; family Liposcelididae; genus Liposcelis; species Liposcelis brunnea. The sequence continues at coordinate 13,609,778 of CM042068.1, read as the reverse complement.
CCATACATGGACGCCATATCTCCATTTCAGCCTTTGCAGATGAAAGTAGTTCACTGCCCGATAGACACAAGTTTAAATTTCACACAAGCAACTAAACTTATTAGGGAATTGAAGCCGGGAACCCTAGTTATACCAGAAAGTTATACAAGAGGCCCTCAAGTTTCAAATACTTCTCAAAGGGTAGACTTATTAATTGATGTGGTAAGTTGAATAAATTTTCGAACTAAAATTCTTTCATGTAGCTCAGAAATTTTAGTAAATTTTGTTTATTATTTAATAGCAAGAAAGGCCAACACTGACAATGAAACGTGGAGAAGTTTTAAAATTGCCTGTCAAAAGGAAAAAAGTTAAAGCTGAGATGTCACCTGATTTGGCTTTGGAGCTAGTTCCTTGTGAAGCTCGTCCTGGTGTATCACTAACATCAGTTACTGGAAAATTGTTGCTCAGCGATAATAAATATAAAATTGAGGTTAGAATTTCTAATTCTTGGCATTTATTGAATATTGTAGACTAAAATAAATATATTTGTAGCCTCTAGATAAAGGGGAAAAGAAGAATGGGGATGCTCAAAGTACAAGTAAAAAACGTGCCCTGTCTGAAGATATTCTCTTAAAAAGAAAGCCGACTTATGAATGGGGTTGGTTGGATATTGAACAATTTGTACAGAAATTATCAGAAGAAGGAATTACAGATGCTAAGGTGGAGCCAGGGAATACAGGATATATTATTCATCTGGTAAGTCAACAGTATTGATTGAAATAAATTCATTTTCCATCTTGCTGCCTTAAAAAGAACCTGGCAGATTTGTACAGTTATATTATAATTATGATTTTATTTTCAGCAAGAATCTGATACTCTCATCACTGTTGAAGATAGCTCTACGCACATAATATGTGAAGGAGACAGGCAACTGCGATTAAAACTTAGAGATACTCTGTTGCAGTGTTTAAATAAATTTTAATAAATTAACAATTTTGTATCATAAAATGTCATTTTTTTCGCCATCCTTAACCTAACCTGGACACTAATCGTATTTTTTATGATGAAGGACAACTAGAGCTTATGACTGATTCATTAAAATCATTATTTTGATTTTTTCCCCTGTCATTTTTTTATCGTTTTAGAAATTTTATACCGAAAAAGAAAAAAAACTGGAATTATTTGAAATTCGAACGGTTTTTTTTGAAAATAAGAGCCCTCTCGCCGACAAATTTTTAAGCCAATAAAAATGCAGTAAAATCTTGCTCATGCGCAGAAGCCGATTCTCGAGCGTGGTTAAACAAGATCCCGATTCTTGTTTTTAAAAAATAATATTGACATTTTTACTTGTTTTAGGCCGTTTACTGTAAGTATGTTATATTATTTACCATTTTTGAAAATTTGTGATTGATTTAAAATAAACTAAAGGGATACAACCCCCAATAAACAGCAATACATTAGAATAATTCTCATTTTTAAAGTCAAAATGGCGTACGTTCGTAGATAGGCGATCTCGACCGTACAATACCAGCGTTTAAATCCGATCTTTGTTTTCGAGCAGACGCGGCAAACTAAAATCCCAATTATTTTACAAACTACAAACGAAATTAGATTTTTGTTAACATTGGTAGGTTTATTATAATGTTAGGTTATCGTTGTGACGTAAAATCACGGGTTATGTTTTATCATATCATATTTATTTGAATATTTTCAATCCGTACGTGCTTTGCATGAGTGCGGTCGATGACTTGCGTTTGCTCGGGCGGTGGCTTGTTCACATCCGCCATGATTACTCCGTCCCAGCGGAGATGGGTGCGGGCGATACTTCACTCCTCCCCCCGGCCGATCGCTTCGTTCCAGCCGTTTCATCTTACGACGTTATGTCGGGCTTTTCCATTCCCTTATACAATAAATATTATTGATTATGAGTTAGATAGTTATGATTCCCATTTTTTTTATAATTGAAATTGAAACATGCTGATGGCTTTTTGAAAGGAAGCTTTCATTTTAATTGTGAAATTTACATTTAAGAGATGGTAAATAGGATATTGCATATATTCTTATTTTTTTAATGCTTTGTGCATAAGTCCTTGAAATATTCATTATGAATATATATTTTCTTGAGAGATGAATAAAATTTAAGTTTAATGTTTCTAGTTAATAACCTTGCAGGTTTGATATTGGTTGATTGATTTTCTTTTAGGTAGAAAGTAAAATGGGAAAGAGGAAGAAAGACGAAAAGTTAGCAGGAGAGACTGGGGAAGAATTAAATCCACAAACGAAAAAACACAAAAGAGTAGAGCAGATTAAAGCAAGTGAAAAATCAGATAAACCAAAGAAGAATAATGTTATTGGAAAAGGTAAAAGTGACACAATGAAAGTGTCAAATGAAATAACTAAAAAGTCGACTGAATTAGGCAAAAAGTTAAATCAAAGTAACTCATGCTCAGAATCAAGCTCAAGCTCAGATTCTGAAAGTGAAAATAAAAATTATAAAAAATCAGATTCAGATTCAGATTCTGATTCTGAATCATCTGATAGTAGTCGTCCTTCAACTCCTTTAGCTAAAAACGTAAAAACCAAAGCAGTTGAGCCAGTTAAAAATTCAGTAGTTAACTTAAGTCCAGTGAAAAGTTACAATCCACCTCCGAAATCTTCCAGTTCTGATAGCTATCATTCAGATACAGAGGAAGAAGACAAAAAAAGAAGGAAAAAGCAGAAAAAATTGTTAAAAATGCAGTTGAGTAAAAAAACAAAAAAAGCTGCCCAATCTAGATTGGATGTTAAACCTGAAATTTTTGACGATATAGATATTAAAGAGGAGGATGATGATGGAATTGACAATATCGCATCAAATAATGATGGTGAGTAGTTAAATAATTTTTTTTTTTAGGGAAGATTATAAATATAAAAAAAATTTATGTGTCAATGTTACTTAAGTTTTGCAAGCTCAAGATGTGTTATTTTGGAAATTATCACGTAATTTATTTATTTTTAGATGTTCCTGATTGGCCAGAATCAGATTATTATGAATTGATACGAAGAATGGAAGCTCAGCTGCCAGCGAAAGATAATCTGAAATTTGATTCAAGAGCAGTGAAACTCGACTGGAATGCAGTTGCATTTGCTGATTATTCTGCATCAGATTGCCATGATGTTTGGAATAGAATATCGAAACGAATTAGAAGATTTAGGCTTTTAAGTGAAATGTTAAGTGATGCAAAGGATTGGGTTACTAAACCTTGGACGAACTTTTATAGAGGACCAAAAAAAGTAATTATTTATTATGTTCAGTATTTTGGGTTATGATGAGTTAGTTGCCTGGAGAATTTAAAGGGCTGCGTCAGTTCTAAGGGGGATGTTGTTTTTATATGAAGAGTGGCGATTTCTTTTATTTTGTAATGTATGAATTATTTTTTAGAATCGACATCCAGATATGCCGTCCAGACCGTTATCTACTTACATGATCTATTACCTCGAGCATAAAGATAAAGTCGCTCAAGAGAATCCAGGATTGGAAATGACACAAGTTTCTAAAATTATTTCCGAAATGTACAAAAATTTAACTTCGAAAGAAAGGGATAAATATACGGAGATGGCAGCGAAAGAAAGAGCAAATTTCGACGAGAAATTGTCAGAATTTTACAAGGAACATCCGGATATGGTGCCTCAACCTCAGAGTAAAAGCAGTGCAAGGGAAGTTGCTACGAAAGGGCCTAGAAAGCCTAGCACGCCTTTCAAGGTAGCTAAAGTTTTTTTTTTAAGTTTTGAAGTCAGGAAGGCAAGAATTATTTTAGACTAATATTAATTTTTTTATAGCTTTTCTTCCAAGAGCAACTTAAGATGTACGGTGACGACACATCGTACGATCGAAAAGCAGTCGAAGAAATAGCTAAAGAAAAATGGAGAAACTTACCCGATAAGAAAAAATTAGTTTTTATAAATTGGGCATTGGAAGATTCGAGAAGATATCAGGATGAATTAAAGGTTTACATGCTAGAACATCCCGATTTTATTCCTCCGAATGCCGCTAAACCATTAAAATCAATCCTTAATAAAGATGAGAGAACTATTAAAGAAAGGTATGTTTTTAAAAAAAATTCTGCTGCAATAATTTTGTTTTTCTTAATTTTAATTTTATTTTTTAGACTGTCAGGAAAACCAGTCAAGCCTCCCAATTCTGCATACAGTTTATATTCGAGGGTCATGTTGCAGAGTGATGTATCTGTGAAGAAATTACCACCCAAGGAGAGAATGGCTGAAATTTCGAAGAAGTGGAAGGAGATATCTGATGCTCAAAAAGCAAGATATGAGGAAAAAGTTCGGGAGGTAAATTTTTTTAAGTAAAATATAAATCAATTCAATCGAGTTTCAAAAATGAGACGGATGACAAAAAATTTTTCTCGTTCTAGCTACAAGATAATTATAAGCTCGAATTCGCATCGTATTTGGAAGGATTATCTCCTGAAGAACGAGAAGAAGAAATCCAACAAAATCAGCCGAAACGAAAAGCTGCTGCAATTAAAGAGGAAAAACCGGTTAAAAGGAAATCTAAAGCTACTTCTAATGTGAAAACTCCGATTTTAAGCGGTAAAGGTCCTGCTGGCTTATGTCTTTACAAAGGTGAACCGGAACCTCCACCAGTGTAAGTTTTTGTCTTTTCCTCTGAGATTGCGGAAAGCGAAAGTTCGAATTTTAGCTAATTTGAATTTTTTTTTTAAGCAGAAAAGTGTTCGATTTATTCCTTAAAACATTCCTAGCGGAGAAACCTCCTAACACAACCGTTGAAACTAGACTTAAAGAAGCACCTAAGTACTGGGAAATACTTGCCGATAACAAGAAAGAATTTTTCCGAAAAAAAATAACAGATATGAAAAAGAAATACATCAAAGACTATGAGGTATTTCTCAAGGTTAGTTTTTAGAACATTTTTAATTAAAAAAAATAACAACTTAGTTTAATGAATTTTTAAATTTTTTTCAGTCTCTTTCTCCAGAGGAATTGAAAGAATTCTCACTCATGAAACATAACGCAAAAAAAATAGAAGAAGCCCAAGAATTAAACAAAATTAACGGTCGATTGTCCGACTCGAATGAGGTACTCTTAAATTTTGGGGGAAAAAAATATTTTATAGTTGTATTTGATCGGTCTAAGTTTTATTTTTTTATTTATTAGGAATCGGACGAAGATGAGAAAAAAGATTCGACATCGGATTCTGATTCTGAGGATTCAGATTCTGGAAAATCAACGAAATCGAGTTCCAGTTCTGAAGATTCTGAATAACTTCGTTACTTCAATTACTCTTTTTTTTTTCTATTTAAGTGGTTTCTACCTCGTATAGAATTCAAATAAAAAAAAGTAATTTTACTTGCAGATACGTAGTTGTTAAGTTATTAAAAATTTTTTATTTTTAAAATTATCATCATAATGAACTTTCGATTCCAGGCTTGTATAAAGAAGAAAAATTAGTATATTGTCCAAGCCAGGAAAATTTTTGAAAATATGTGTAAATGGGTTTCTTTTTTTTTTTTCAAAATGCCCCGTTCGATTATCTTGATGAAAAATTTAGAAAGAGGAAAAAATTACATTATAATGTAAATAATTCTTGCCCGTTACATATAATTACTCTGAAAATTTTTTTCTACTTAAAATTGTTCAAATTCTAATTATGTCTTAAGTAGGAACTTTGTAGCTTAAGCGAAGACTTACAATATTACGTTTTATTCTTCGACTTTTATTTTTTATTGTTTTTTAAGGTGCTCAGACTCTTTATCTTATAAGTAAGATTTTAGTTCTTGACGATCAGAATCTTTTTAAGAGTAAACTTATGTCTATAAGGAAACTGACTACTACTTAATTATTTCTTTTATGGTAAATTTTACATTTTGGTAAAAAAAGGGTTTCATTAAAAAATTTTTTTTGTTTCTTCTCTTTTTGTCTCTCTATGTTCAATGCCCTTTTCTATTTTTTGTTAATTGGCAAAACTTATTTCATGTACGTCTGATTATTGCCGTTTGAAAAGAATGAAAACTCACATTGAATATTTTCTTAGTGAAAAAAAGAAATTCAAAGTATCAACTTGTTATGTGTTGTTTTGTTAATTTTTGTAATTTACCTTACTTTTTAATTCTTATTTTAAAATGACTATGCCGCTTATTTTTTTGACGAAAATCAAAAAAATAGTTGACAATGAAGAAAAAGTATCTTTCTAAATGTATATTTAAGATAAATAGATATTATTTGAATATTATTTGTTTTAATTTTGAAAGGCTTACAGAAATTCCGTGAGATTTTGAGTTCAATGACGTCACAAGCTAAATAATAATTTAGAATTTGGCTTCTGTGCATAAGCTAAACTTTTCTGGCAACTTAAAATTTGTCCTTCGCATCGCATCTATCGAAAATCAAAAAGCCAAATTAATTTGCCATTGTCAAAGGAAATCCAAAATTGTGACGTTATCAGTGGTTTGTTTCCTTTGAGGGATTGACATGTTGTTGCGCCATCTTTAACTCTGCGTCGTTGATATAGGGATGGGGTGGATTAAATATAACGGCATTTAATGCTGTTAAACAGTGACTCAGAAGTGATGTGATACAGTTTTCTTCGTAAGCCTAATATTGTTTATTAGCAAGAAGGAATAAGGTTCTGAATCATGCTGACATGTTTTTTTAAGGTAAGGTTACTCAGTTGTATTTCATGTCCCCTTTTGCTTAGTCGAATTCGTCTGGATCGTGTCATTTATTGTAATAAACCTATCAAATCACATTTATACTGACTGTGGTTAAGTGAAAGCATAAGTTTGATCGTTATCAAAAGTTTTTCAATGCGGCTTCCAAGCTTTTTGTTTTCCATTTGCATTGCTTTGCAGTCAGGGATGAAAATTATCATCAGACTAATGCCACTTTGTATTTAGAGCTACTGAAGATAGATTGTAAACCATAATGTCAATTTTGGAGATTTAAAATTTTTAACCTGAACTAGTGATCGATGAAAAATAAGCTTTTACTGTGGTGTAGTTAAAATAATTCAAAATTTTGAAAAAATGAACTAGGTCATTGGAGTTTCTGTAATTATTTCTTTGCACATAAAATTATTAAGTAGTCTGGCTTCTTGGTGAGATTGTTTGAGACTTTATAAGAGTTAACTGAATTGTGACTGATTCTCAAAAATATTTTTCACCATGCCATGGCATCTCGTTGATAAACTCTGATATTGTGTTGTGCCCTGAAAATTCTTAAAATAGTATGAGTCCAGCAGTAGAAGCCTTTGATAGAACAGTTTTCGAGATGAATCTTAAAGTAAATCTGACATAGACATTTCAAGTTATTTTACCTTTCAAGGTGTCCATTAAGAAAATAAGATATATTTGAAAAATTCCTTCATGATTCAGTGTATTATATCCAGTTGCATTCTTGCAGAACTTCTTAAAGGATGTGTTTTTAAAAAATATGAAAGAAAAAATTTCAAAAAATTCTAAATCAAAACTTTATTACTACAAAATAAATATCAACACATCCATCTCCACTCAAATCTGCTAAAGCGCTGGTAACAAATCACCATGTTCTTTCAAAAAAAAAAAAAACCGCTCAGCATTACTTTTTAACACCAAGAAATCAAATCTTCAGCGCTTTGCAAAGATGGAGATCAGTCTTCAAAGTACCTAAGTACAAAAAATCAGTCAAGAAAAAATCAGAAAGTAGCAAATAAAAACAAAAAAAAATAAATATTGAATCTTAATTTTATTACAAGCAAATTAATAAAAAAAAATTGCTGTACAATTATACCTTGAAAAAAAAAGTTGTGACGTAAGGATTAAAACTTTCAGAATCTCTGCCTAGTTTGGCATTAAAAATTACAACCAACTGTTTGAAGAAAAAAAAAAAAGCTTTGGTCACATTGTATCACTAAAATATAACATTAAAATGGTACGACTATGAATGGAATATACTTACATAATAATACTTCAACACAGCATTTATCCGAATCTCAACTTTTAAGAGAGAAAAAAAGCTGCTTATAAAATAAATTAACGGAAGAGACTCTTCATTTCCATAATTTACACAAATAAAAATTAAAAATTAAAGAGATTACAGATAAAGCTTTTTTTTTTAAATAGAAAAAAATTATTGATTAAAATTAAATCCTATAAGAATGACTAAGCCGTCGCAAAACCGAAAGCTAAACCGGCTGCAAACGATGCTATGAAAATATGAAGTTCCTGGAGTTGATACACATCCCCGTCACCATTATTGATAAATGAATGATACCAACTGCGAGCTTTTCTTTGTTTCGATCTTAATGCATCTTCTGCTTTATCTATTTTTCTATCAACATATCTCTCCAGCTAAAAATAAAAAATTACGATGTTAACTGTATATAATGGCACGATGAATTACAAAATTGTTACTTACAAACAAAGAAAGCAGTGCACAGTGCAAGGGTTTTATGAAACAGCTATTCCAATCAAGAAGCCCCCTGCAAAGCCTGCAGCTAAGAATTGGTTGTTTTTGGCATAGGAAATTATCTATGAAAGTAAAATATTTTCTTTTATGTATTTAAAAAACTTCTTTCTCTTATTTGAATAGACGAAAAGGCTTGTTAGAATTAATTTCTTTCGGATTAGCTGTTTCATAACACTCCGTGTGAAAAAAAAGAAAAAACTAAAAAAAGCAAAAGCTACATCTATTGTATAAAAATATTGTTAGTGTTAACAAGCGTAACTTGAGAAATAATACTAATTAAAAAATCTAAGCAATGAAGCCAATTCGTCCACTCAAAAAAACTAAACTAGCGTGATTGATATGGTGAAAAGCAAAATTTTCATAATTACATTGAAAGCTATGATAAATATCTTTCCCAAGTTTAAAGAATATTAACAGACATACAGGTATGGGCTATTATAAAGTACACATACCTTATCCATTAAGTTCGGCCCTCTTCCAGTTGCTTCCTTTTCTATTTTATCGGCGACCTTATCTGCATGCTTTTGTATTTTATCCCAGTTAAGTTTGATATATCCCTTATGTTGTGCAACTTGTAATATTATGATACCTCCGCCTACTGCAATGGCTGCTACTTTACCAACTTTCATGGTAAGAAAGCCTGTGAGCCTAAAGAAAAAGAAAAGTAGAAATTAGGTTAAAAGGGTGCTCTTGCTAAAAGAGCTCAAAAGTGTTGGTCTTTAAGTTTTGTAAAGAAGTCCAAAAACTGCATAATTTTTTAAAGCTACCTAGAAACTTTAATTCTAAGGAAAGCATTATGCACCTGTGCTATAAGTTTTGATCTTTTGCTTTACAGATAAAGAATAGTTATTCGCACAGTTCATGTAATAAATAAAATGACCTTACCTAAAACTATATTTGCATAAAAAAAAAAGGTGCGAGATGGTGATTATGAATCAGGGACAAGATATGAACAAGACTGGCATCTTGTGGCAAAACAAATATTGCCTTTTGCTTTTTAAACTCAAACTCAGCATTATTAAAAATACTCACCATCCTGATGTTGTTCCCAAAACTAATTGCTTGGCAGCTGATGACTTACTAACATCCCCTAATATTTCATCTATTATACTTTTTTCTTTGTCCTTGTCCTTATTGTCAGGGAATACACTCGCCATTTTTTTTCTGATTTTTTTCAAACCTGAAAGAAAATTTTAAGTCAATTAACAAAGCCCACTCCTCTTACCTTAATGATAATAATCTCAAAAACGACACACCCCATGAATTTTTTCAGGACAAAACAATACAAACAAGATAACTTAAGAATCGCCATTGCCTAACCCTAAGCAAGCCCTTCATTTAACGAAATAGTAAGTTTTTTGTGAATGAAAACAAACAGCACTCTTATCTAATTAACGTTAGGGTTGTGGGGCAAAGATCGAAAGTACAAAAGAACCGTAATCGCTTACCTATCGTTACAAATTAATTTTTTTCAAGCCTCGAAGACTTCCAGGCACAAAAAAAACGCTTTTCGATAGTTTTCTGCTAGAGGGTTCCCCTCATTGGTTGAAAATAAAACCGAAATTGCGTGCTAATTTTCCGGGTTTTTTATACTCACCTTATAATATCAAGAAAATCAATTTAATTCGCTTAAACGGCAAGCAAAGTTATCGAAAACCACGATCAGAATTAATTTAAATAATTCAAGAAGAATCAAATCGAAAAACGAAAAAAAAGATGGCGCTGCGTTAATTTTAAACATTAATGTTTCGAAACAGTTTCGAAAACGCCTTGCGGAAAGTTTCTTATAAGTATCTATAAATATACCACGTTTAGCTTATGTACATGGTATATTTATCTATCGTTTCTAAACATTTCTAGAACTCTGCTTTTACATAAGTTAAACATGGCCGCTTTTGTAAAAACTTTTAATCCGAAAAATGATAAAGCATTGTTATTTTTCATTCATTTTTCATTTATCTTTATTTAAAAACCTTTAGTTGATAATATGGAATGAACAATTAGTTTTCAATCATGATATAAACAAATATATGAGTAATTGTTATTGCCACTCCCGGTTTTAGAAAAGTTTCAAAAAAACGCGACGTCAGTAGTTCCATTGGAATTCTGGTTCGGGTTGTTATGGATATATTTATGTCTCATAAAAATTATATTTTTTTGTTTAAAATGTAGGGATTATTATGTGAGATATATTTTTAAGTGTTGGTTAATGTTTTAAGTTCACTGTAAATATTACGCATTCGGACTATCATGTCCCAGGAAACGATTGAAATTAATTTAACGCCGCAAGAACTCCAAGTACTATCCGATCTTGACAGGTAAACAACATGGCTGCCATTTTATATTGCCTATTTACATTATCTTTATAATCGGAATCACGGCATTAACTTTCTTAAATGTTAATGAATGCTCGTGCAATGTAATGCCGAAACTTTCGAGCTATAAATCATGAGTTTACCTCACATCTTCAATCATTTAAATCATTTTTATTTTATTGGAACTAACATCTTGATATACCTGACCTAAATATAATGTATTTCTAGAATGTTTTTACTAAAATAACGTTAGTTGATAGCGGCTCGGCTGTATTTTTAAACCGACCAGGGGTAATCATTCTAAATATTAATGAATCAATTCTCAATCAGATTATTAATAGTATCCTTTCTTGCTGTTAAGTTTGATCATGTATAATTTATAATAGGCCATGGGCCACCATTGCTTTTATGAAATTAATTCATCGCATTTGCAGTTCCTGCTTGGGAACGTGTATTAACTTGATGAATTTTAACGAATGTCAATTTTGAAAAGTCTAATAATGTATGATGTTTTTTTCAGTCGTCAGTTTGGCTTCCTGAAACTGAACCTACCGGAGCAAGCGAAAAAGAAGACACTTGTGCTAAAAGCTGTTAAATATTTGGAACGCATGCTTATACAAGCACAGGAAGAAAAAGATGACGTCGATGGAGTTAGTTGTAAAGAAATCAATATTGACCCTAAAACATACTGTAAACTGGGACATTTTCATCTGCTTCTTGAGGATTACAGTAAAGGTAATTTTCATATTTTCATGATTCGGTAAATTGATATTTTATTGAGCGACTAATAATGTATTTAAATATTTATTTTAGCGATGTCTGCATATCAGAAATATTTCAACTTGAGACCTGATTATTGGAAGGATGCATGCTTTTTATATGGCCAGGGTCTCGTTTATTTCCATTTTAATGCTTTTCAATGGTAAGTAGGCCTAATGTTTTTCAAAAAAAAAATTTTTTTTAAATGGACGGCGCGTTTCTATTTGACCAATGAGCAGTGGGTCATTAGCTCCAAGTAGTTCAGCGAGTTATCGCGTTATGTAACTAGGTAGCTAGCGACCTTGACCCTGGTCAAATCTGACGCTATTTAAACTTTTCAATTTTTCACTCGTGTATTTGATTGTTATTTGGCTGGATGGGAAAAAATTTTTAAATTGCATTGTGGAAGGATGACTCATGAGAAACAATAGGAATGCATTTTGTCAGGATGAGGATGGTAAATAAGAAGAAAAAAAAGGGAAGCTCCAGCGTAGAATGAGAGCATTTCTCTTGTGGTCCAAACACGATCTCGTTTACCTTGAAACTTGTCTGCAGTCCGTTGCTCTTTTAGTTCCTACCTCGTGCTTCGGGTTTTAAACTTCTTTGTTATGGACTTGCACCCACGAGGGATGGACGCCTACTTTTCTTTGAATTTAAAAAAAAAAACGACCTAAAAAAAATTTAGAGCTAGGCTTATTTTAGAATTTTTCAAAAGTCTTAATTTTGAAATTCGGTTTGTTAATTCCAAAATAAGAAGTTCGGGTTAGAATGAAGAAATGGGGGAAAAGAAAAAAAAGGAAAAAAGAAATTGCACTTATCTTTCCTTACGACACGGGTTCGTGATGGAAATAGTTCGTTGACAGCGTAAGGTTAACGACATCAAAGACCACAGGCTTTAGTGTATGCACTTAAGGCGAGTTTCCAATTGTAATCGCATACTCCTCGGGCCGTTTTTACATGGAATTCGACGGGATAGAAAAAAATTGAAATCTTTGAGTTTATCTGGATGTACCTGATTTTTTGTTTTAGTGTGCAATATTCACGGTAGATGGAGTTTGATTCTTTTTAGAGTATTGGATGCGTACGTGCAAATAGTCACTTATTTTTCTTGAACCAGTTATGAAGTAGCTGGCAGTGTTTAGCTAAGACACCCTCTTTGAGTAATTTCCAAGTAATATTTGTTTGGTAGAAAGACAAAAAGTTTAGCTCGTTATCAACAGATTTTTGATGTTACTTCTTTGCCTAATTAATATTTTTTAAGGCGTTCGCTTTAGAAATATGGAAGGCGGCTTGAATTGTTTTTCGAAAATTCGTCTTGCTGGATGGAGGATGATTTAGTCGTGGCACTGATTAAAAAATTACTAGGGACTTGTCTAGAGATAATTATCAATTTTCCAAATCTTGAACCTTTTTTGGACATGAAATTTTCATTGTCACGGCTGATAGGATCGAAAACTGATATTTTATGAGATGTTTAGTCAATGTGACAGCAGACTGTGATCAAAGTAGTTTTCGGATTATTTTCAAAAAGGAATACTTGAAACTTTTTGGAAGGATACAGCGAAACTGAGTCCTGAGACAAATAATTTTTGAGCTAAAATTGTTTATGAGTAGGATTTAAATAATGGGCCAAATAAGAATTAAGCTTTAAAGATGTTCAGCCACCTTTTTGCTGCAAGTTTGTCCTTACCCGATAAATTCTCTTGAAATTTTTTTCATGCCTTGTGGAAAAAATTGGCTAAAACAAGAGTTGAGCGCTAAATTCGGTTTTTGTCTTATAAAAATTTTCCCTGACCAAAGTTAACCAAATCAGCCCAAAAGAAGCATTGGCAAAGAATCCAGTTAGATTTTAAATTTTCGTTTTGCACCAAAAAAATTTTAGAACTTCCTTTTATCAAATTCTTAGGTCCCAAATTTTTCTTAAAAATTTAAGAATAATTAAAAGAAGGCATTCCTTGTTCAATCCGCCCTAAGCAACTAAATTTATTCGTTTCATTCTGAATTATGAAATTTTCTAGACACAGCCTAACTCAAAATTCCTGAAATAATTCATCAAAATGATAGTTATACCATTTTACCCTTGCGGTCTCATCAACCCTTATTACACCGACTCATTCTATCTCACTCAGAGACGCTTGATCTAGTTAGGCAACATCGTAATTTTCATGGTCTGTGTGGGTATTGATTCTGTTTACATGTCCGACTATCTTATCCATCATTTGAGCTTTTCATTTTTCCCACAGGGGAAAAATATTTAAAATTTCCCTCCAATTAAACCATCAATTAATTTTTCAAAACGTTTAACTCTTTTATCAGTGGCGGCTACCACGAACAGAGAATAATTTGTTTCTCAGTACGGATTTCCTTGGGGGGAGAATTTGTTTTCATAAATTCCGGGAAATTTGTAATCACGGGCGTACAATCTTTTTCCCGTTAAAAAGACCGATAACCTTTAAAAATGATGACGACCGTTCCCATTCCCTAATTTTTATTTCTTTTTTTATTCTTTTCAGGCCCTGTTGAGAAAATTTCCCTGAAAGAAAATATTTTGATCGATTCCACGATCGTCAAGAAAATTATAACGATTTCAATTTTTCAGCGTATGTTATTAAAAAAAAAAAAAACTCATCCGAGAATGTAAATAAAATAAGGAATGAGATGTTAATGGCCCGTCTCGACGAATCCATCGTATATCTTTTTAAAAATAACGTAAGATCTCGTAGTCACGTGTTGTAAGCTGGCAGTTGGCAGCACTTAAATCTTTATTCATTTGTCCATCATTGTATGGTTCCCGTTGGGCACGCGAGGTAGATGCACCATCGTACGATGAACTTTTTAGTTCGTGACCCGTCCCAAATTTAAATAGCCATCGGTTCATCATGCTTAACTTATGATCCTCAACATCAATGATCATTGTTTATTTTTGTTTTATTAGAATTGCAACAATGGTGTCTAGGAGATTTAAATCCGACAGAAGTAGAAATTTTTTCCCTTAAGAAAATTTTTTCTGCATTTTTCGGGAGATGCAACAAAAATGCAAAAAAAAAACGCAACGAGTTCAATGATGATCAGGAAAAATGTCATCTAAGATAAATGACCCAACCTTGAAGTTGTAAATAAAAAAAAATAAAAATAATAAAATCTGGGTTAGATAATACAATGTTTACTATAATTCGGCAACGTTGCGTAACAGTTTGATTGTTGTGAATTTATATGGATGATCGAAGCGATAAGAATTAAATAAGGGTATATCTATCAATCTAGATCTAGGCCCATTCCGGAAAGGCGGGTAATTACCTAAAGAATGAATGACTGGCCAATTCCTGGTATTTGTTTTCCCATTCTGAGGATACGCCTTTAGCTCAGAAAGAAAATTTCTTGGTAAATGAATGAATGAATGAGTGATATATAGTTGATGAGTTGAATCATTGATCGTCATCGTATGGTTCATTTGTTTTGATACTAAACGATTGTTTGTGTATGAGTTGTAGGAGAGGAGAAAAAATCCCACGATTTAATTGACAGATGAAAATGACGTAAAGTAAGGAAAAATTCACAATTTAGAACGATGACTCCTTCTGACCTGAAGATGGCATGCATGCCAAGATAATTCATATACTGTATAATAATTTTTTTTTCTTCGTATTACCGACTCTAAGAAACAACGTGATCGCTTGTAATTTATTCAACGTGAATATAATCGTATTGTGAAAGGGTCGTCAAAAAATATCAGATCCTTTTGGGTTATGCAATAATTTTCTCGAGCTGAAGTAGTCGTCTGCAAAATTCTAGAATATCTCACCAAGCACAACCTTTGTAATTATCAGTGTAGAATTGGCGTTCCGTTAGATTGTAGTAGCACAAAGTAGCTTCTGTGTCTACCCACGTCTATTCTTAAGTTGCATCTTTGAGGTCTTCATAATCTTGTCAGTTTTTCAATTCCTGTAAAATTTGTGTCCGTTTCCGCCATAGCCATTCCTGCAGTTTCGGTGGGCCATCTTGAAGGTTGTCTTCTGTAGTTTCTTCAAGACATATGTTCAGTCGGATTGCCTTTTCTAATCTGTGTAAGTGGTGCCTAGGGTAACTCTTCTTGCGCCTTCCTGCTTGATTTCTTCGTGTAAAAATATAAAGATTTTGACCTTTGCTACACATTTGCCAAGAGCATACTTTTGGATATATGGAAATCGCAATCTGTGTCATCGTGATCGTTACCGTGGTCGCTGTTTGCAAAAACAAATTATGTCTCCCATTCCATTCTCCCAGCTTCAACTCACGGCATCTAGTCTATTTGCGACTGAGAGGGTAAATCAGCTTTGTGTTCCTGTCTGCATCGTTTTGATTTGCTGACACCCTGAATCGTTGGTTGCTGTCGATATTAACCGCCATGTCCACAACCTCTGATCAAGAGTGACATTACTCGCAGAGCTACTGTAATAAGCTTGCTCCAGGGCCACGACCCCCAAAATCAGCAGAACGGATGAGATATAGTTGGCGACTATCTTATTATAGGCTCTCTAACATTGTCTTTATGGCGCTGTGACATTTATGCCAAGGAACTTGAGTCATCTTGAGGAAATCTCTTGGGTAAGCACTATGTCACTAAACAAAGCAAACGCACTCATTTTCTGTTTTATGGCAATGTAGCACGCAATATTCTACTGATCGAAAAAAGCTGCTAAAAGTTGACGAAGTGTCCACTATAGCAAAAAACATTCACTTGCGACCCTGGCGGATGAGTCTTGAGTCAACATAGTAAAAGAATACATAGTATGCCATCGCTCAGGGTGTACCACGTGAGAGTGGCCTATGACGTCTACAACGGGAAAGACGAAATGAATATCTTCTGCTCGTAAATTTTTTTTTCCCCGTTGTAATTAATAAAAATGCTATTTCAAAAACCGTGCCGGCATTAATTTGTTTTATTATTGATGGTACTTACCGAATTTATGTAGTTTTGATTTGTAAAACTGATTTTATGAATTATAAAAAAACAGTGAAGCAGAAGATATCGTCTCAATCTTCCCGTTGATGACGTAATGCGCGACCTTGACGAGTTTGGGAGCCAGATCTGGCATACTATGTATTCTTTTACTATGTGAGTCAACGTACCCCATCTAAATTAGAGAATGCTTACTCAAAAATCATTCTAACCAAATCACGATAAACAATTAATTACATGGGTGGCTAGTGGCACGTGGCAACACAGCTGAAGCCAAAAAATCAACAAGAAGAAAAACAAATGAAAATCAAAATGAAAAGCAGACGATCGAGCTAAAAATAAACAAAAACAAGAAGTGGCAGTAGAAAAGCATCAGTAATTTTGGACGCCCCGTTGCAACTTCGGCTATTTCCGTCGCAGGGTGAACATCGTTCGGGTTCTTCCGGCTTTTTCTCTCCTTTTCTTTTTTTCTTCCATTAATCGTGGATTTAAAGATGGTTCGGGGACGTTGTGGACAAAGGATGTGTGTGTGTTTAACCGATTCTACACTGAAGTGAAAGAATTGAGTAGTTTTAGTTAATTTAATAACACAAATAAGTTTATTTAGTACTTAATTTCAAAGAAATTAAATCGAAGTAGTATTTATTTCTCGTAATTTATTATTTATTTAAAAATCGATAGATTTTTATTATTTTTTTCTTCGTAAGTTTTAATGGTGCATTGTATGTTTTCGGAACGATATTGTACTTTATTTTGGATGCGATCGCCCTTTATTAATTTTTTTTAAATAAATCGTTTGGTTTTGAATCAAGTTCGGTGTGTGTGATCGATTTTGCGTGCGAATAATAATACAAAAAATTCTCTCTGTGTGTCATGTTGTATATGCCTCACTGCCAAAGTGTATTTTAAGTGCTCAATTAAGTGGTGATTTTTCGTTTTTGATCTCAATAATTATTTATATAGGATTATTAGTTCTACCAAGGATGATTTGATCTCATTTTAAAAGTAAGTTTCATTTAACGTTTGTTGAAAGTACTGATTCATATATGAGTACGATATCTCTTATTAGATGTAATTTGCAAATGGGCATAATGTAATATTCAATTGGGTCATTATCTAAGTTATTTGAAATGTAATTCCGAGATGGAAATTTGAGATTGTTTAAAAAAATCAAGGAAGTTCGATATAAGTTTTTAAATTTCATTTGACGGATCCAAATAAAGTTATAATTAAACTCTAATTAGGATTTCCCTGAGAAGCAACTTTTCCAGAGAAAATTAAATTTACGTCATGGTTAATTAAAAGGTTTCCCGCTTGAGGGAAAAAGGGAGAGAATTTTTTTTATCTGCATGTCAAGGATTTTAAAATGCAATTCTCAACGTAAATAGAACGGAAATAGATTGAGGAGGAAGATAAAAGAAGTAAAAAAAAAAAAAAAAAAAAAAATGCATGACGTACAAAAAAAATAGATGCTTTGATAATGAGTAAAGGTAGAATGTGTTGAGAGACGAGATATGAGCAAGACAACGTGCATACGTGCAATATTCCTGTTCCAATATGGCGGACACAGCTGACGTGATGTACTATGCAGTGTGAAAACATTATTACATAAACTCTAACCAGTCACCCTTTTTTTTTATTATTTAAATTTTTTTTTCTTAAAAGGGATTCATCTCGGTAATCGTTCATTCATGTTTTTACGATGATTATTGATTATTTCTCGTTTAAATTTAAAAATTTAACCCTGTCATAATCGAAAGATTGCGAGGATTTCGATGGGAATTTAAATTCAGGAAGGGATTGGGATTTTTTGAATTAAGGATTGTTTTTAGGGTTGTCGATGGAAAATATGTGGAATGTTTTTAAGTGATTTTGCTTAGGAAAAATGAATGGCTATTTCGTTGGGCATGGCTTATTGTTTGAAACAGGGCCTGGCAACCTACCCTTGGGTGTGATTTGTGAAATTATAGTTGTGGCAATATAGTTTTAGAACGAATGGTTGTTGAGGAGCGGCTTAACTTTATTTGGCAAAGATGGGGTGGATGTTTTAGAAGTGCATAGTTTCCTGAATGAACTGAGATCTGAATGCTTGGAGATGTATCGCTGCAGAGCTTCAAATTTTTTGTTTGGATCCCCCAATAGTTGATTTCAGGATATTATTATAAACGATTGGCCGCTGCTGGCTCTGCATTCTTCCAGCACTAATTGCAGAAATACTGCTGAAGGTCATAGAATTCTACAACTGATCAAAGAGCCTCGTCAGGCTAAAGTAAAATCCAGTTTCGTCTCAAACTATTCTTTTTTTTTTTTTTATTTATAATGTACTGCTTCTGCCTTGGCCTGCAGGGGTGGCAGCTTCCCTTACAAATTATAATTGATAAATTCATACAAATCATAAAAAAAAAAAAAAGGTAGAAATAACATAGCAAAGTTAATAGATTGGACTTCATGCCAAGAAGGGAGGGAGGATGATTCCTCCGCTGAATTCACTCAGTTATTCACATAGAGCAGTTTCGTCTCAAACTATTCTCTAAATCTCCTTGGATCACTCCGCCCCTGTTTAAATTTCAAAAAAACAAAAAATACGTCCTTGAAATAAACATGTAATTTGAAACAACCCTCGCTGGTCAAATGAATAGGTAGGCCAGTGCATAAGTTGAAAAGCGTGAAATTCATACAGGTAAAATTTCTTAAAATGAATAATATAATAAAAGAAAGGTAAAAAATTGTTTTCATTTTTACCTGGGACCCGTAGTAATGTAGTAAAATAAAAAGGGAAGGGAAAAAAAACGGTTTTGTGATTAAATAGTTTTAGAGCCTTCAGGACCCGAATCCATTGTCGATTCTCCTATAGGGTTTTTTTTGTGTTCATTCCCTGATGGCCTTCCCTGACACATCTGCCTTATTTCAGATTTTTTGAAAAACCCCGTGCACATGTTCACCTTTTCAAAAATGATCTAATTTTTTTTTTTGAACCACACGGTGTTGCGCCTATTGTCTCTAGTCGAGTTTTTTTTTGTTTTCTCCCTGTATTTATGGTAACGGTGCCCTTCGTTTGCGGCTTCATGCGGGTTTTTTTATTCCCGTTATTGATAAATAAACCGCGATTGGGTAGAAATTGATTTTTACTATGGAAATCTTAGGATGTTGATAATCTCCAAACGTGCTGCGATCAACATTTTCTAAAATATCCCGTAAAGCCTTTTTTAAGCTTTTTAATTATAAACATCTGCCTAACAAAATCCCTTGAAAATCAGTATCGCATCACATATGGCGTTAAAATAAACCAAAAAACTTCCTTTTGGAAAAAGTTAAATCAGATGTGCGAGCATAGGTGAGCTCGTAAAGACAACCTTCAGTTTAACTTAAAAAAATTTTTTCTTCCTTCTTATACAACACCTGCATCCTGTCTGGTTTCTTAACAAGACACAAATTTCCCTCAGCCTTGCAGCATTATCCACGATTCGGGTAAATAATACGAAGATAAGCCCCCAACTCCCCTTTGGAAATACAAACTCTAAGGACGCGTAGGGAGTTGAACTCGAACGTGATTTCAAGTAAACAAGGGACCTGAATCTCTCACGGATCAGATGATACTTTTTATACCTGGTTTATCCATCCGTAGATACCTCATGATTATGATTGATACCTTTCAACTATAACGTTCCGTCTTTGTTTAAATGCATCGATTGATCTTATTTTTCATCTCTTTTTATCTTTTGGATTCGGGTTTTTGTGCTAAAAGGCAAATGCGTTGGTGCGGCATTTTTTTTTCTTTCATTATTTTTATTATAAAATGCGGGATTTCGTTTTCTTTATTCAAGAGATTTTAAGGGAGTAGGCTATTGAAGGTTTTTGGGGTGTGTGCTTAATTTTTTGAATGGATGGGGGGAGTCGGGTGTTTCAGGTTTGGCCATTGTAAAGAATTTTTTAAAAGAAACTAGAAATTTTTTTCAAAGTGATTTCTGGATGTATTTGAGATGGAGTAAGAGCTTTCTGCAAGTGGAGAGCAAAACGAATATTTACAAGGTAGTGATGAAATGCAGGGACAGCACCAGAAAAAATGGCCCGAGATTTTAATATAAGGTCAAAGTCTGACAATGTTAAAGAATAAATAAAGAGTTACAGGTAATTATTCTTTGGTTAACTTTGAAAGAAAAAATTTCTTAACATTTTCCTTATTAAATAAATGAGACCAAATTTTTGACCCGCTTTGGGTTTTGGGTCAATTTTTGGAAGTTTTGCCGGCCAAGGCCAAGGGGGGTTGGCGCCTCAACGCGCAGAAATATGGATAAAGAAGGCAACTCTGTTATACCACATTCCAAATTATAAGCTCCAGCTTCTCTAATGAGAAGAGCCGCCAGAATCGAGGATCATTATGGAAAGTCGAAGAGAAAGAATGGCATTAGTCGTGGACAAGATGAAATATCGCTCACCGTAGATTAGAAAAAAACTTGTAAATGAAAGTCAGCGACTAGAAGATCTTGAGACAGACTTTTAAAGAAATGGATAGAATGTTGGACACTCTTATCTACAGGGAAGAAGGCAAATAAAGATAGATCAGGCTGCAGCCTATTTCTAAGGGAGAACATCCCGGAAATGTTACCATTATCCAAATCGAGGGACTTCTACATTCAGCCTCGTAGGCTTAAAATTTCGGACTCGCAAGTTGCAACAGCTGGAATGAAATTTTTCAATCACCTGCCGGCCAACATCAAGGAGTTGCGGGGGGAGACATTTTTTGACCTTTTTCTCCGCAACTTCTTGATCCAAAAATGTTTTTACAGTGTGGCAGACTACCTTGCGGATGGGCCTGTGGCTACCCTGGGAATCTAGTTTTTGGTAATGTTGGGATGTTGAGAATTACCTTTCTCTATGACGCGCTCGATATGCATCGCATTGTATTTATGAGCAATGTGTTTAAATAAATAAAAATAACAATTATTATGGCAATATTTTGAAAATATCTTGCAATATTTATTAAATATTGGAATAATATTTAAACTTTTCCCATTGGATCAACTTTTAATTCGAATTTGTTGTTGTGGATTGTGAAATTAGGACATGGATTTTCAGACTGGACTCCTATGAGTCCACACCTGAATCTAAACACATTCTGCAGATGGTCGTCCGATCACGTGTGCTGTACGTGTTCTTCTATCTGAAAGAAATCACCACTTTGTCCTCTATTTCGTTTCTTTTATTCTTTTCCAGCTCATTCTCTTCCTCGATAACCATTTTAATGTTTTACAGTAAAAATCAATTAAGAAATATCCTCGCTCCTTTGAAGAAAACATCTTTGACTCAAGGTTTTAACCTCATACTTACCTAATAAAAACATTTTCAGTCCCAATTAATTTTATGAATGCGGTTTAATTTCTTCCCCTCTCTGATTTTATATATTCCATGTCGGAAATATGTAATTAGCTAATACCCCCGACGGGGTTGTCGCGACATCAGACTAGTTGAGCTAATAATTAGTCGCCTGTGGGTAGACACTCAAGACAACCACCTCACACATACCTTGATCCCAAAATTTTATCCCATATACCGAAGAAAATATTTCTTTCACCACGTGGTTAAATAAAATATAAATTGCGCGTGATTCCAATAGCGGAAACGTTTTTCACATTTTAACCTACCCGGACAGCATACGAAGGTTATATCAATGTTGAATACACCTTTTCTTTGAAAGTGCAATGTTTTTTGGGTAAGGTCGACTACACCTTACAGCAAGGTAAAAATGAAATGGTCTAGAAGCTGTATGAAACCTTTCCGTAAAGATTTTGTCAATATTACAGACCATGTTCATGAAACATGGATGCAGTGTTTCTGCAGTATGGCGGGAACATTTTGTTTTAAATGTTACATCCAGGTTGTCGTTTTAATGTAAATGCAAGGTTTTCTTTTTAAGCAGCATTATTATTTTTCATTTTCAGGAAACACGTACAGGAAAAGCTCTAAATTTTTGTCTTTTATTAATTTAATTAATAAAAGACATAATATAGAGCTTTTCCCGTACATGTATTCCTGAAAAAGAAAAATCCGTAATGCTGCTTACATATTTGAATGATAAACCGATATGGCAAGTTATAACGAAAAAATAGAACTTTATTAAAATTTTTATAAGATTTGAGAACTATTATTCTTGATCACATGAAAAAACAAAATTAATCAACACCTGACTTAAGAAATTAATTTAAAAAACTTCGTAAGTTTTTTTCTCATTCTTGGACTCCAAATGATCAAATAATCAAATCATTAGAACACAATACTTAACATTAAAAAATTGGGTGAAAAATATACTTGATTATGGTATATCATATTATTTAGGCACTTATTAACAATTATATTTCAGTTGATCTTATGTTTTGTTCATCAAGGATTTACTTTCCTCTCTATGTTTAGATTTTCCAAACGGAAAATTTGGATTTTCCTCTAGATGTTAGCCTTTCACTTATTGTGTCACCTAGAGTCTGCTCTGTGACTTTCTTAATATTTTTGGTTTTTGCAATGGCATCTGAAAAAAAGAAAAAACCCCATAGTATTAACTAATAAGTATCTTTCTTCAAGGGTAATCGATATTTTCTGACTGACTTACCGTAAATGCATTTTTTTAATAAAGTAGCCAGTCATCACTAACAGTAATACTGCATCAGTTTTACAATCCACATTATCAAAGATTTGACCACAATAATCCACAGTATCAGCAACTGGACCAAGATTTATGAATGCTTCATCATACATATCAAATCTTGCTTTTAATTCAGCCTTACACCTTGACCGTTTGATCCTCTTTGCATTGCTCGACATGATGTACAACCTCAGACTAAAAAAATATTAAAAAAGTAATAAATGCCTTTCTCATAAAAAGCTCATGAATAAAATATAAAATAGCTTTATATTTAAGACATGTGTTGCTAATTAAGCTAAACTGCAAAATATACCTACAGTATTCTAATTTAAATCAGTACCAATATTTAACGGATTAGGTTGAGAGCATCATGAATATCACACTTAATATTAATCGAATTATGAATGAAATATTAAAAATACTTACCACACAGATAGATGGAGAAAATAATAATAGATTTCAGCACACGAATTTTATTTATGCACATAAACTGAAAAATAATTAACAAATTAATTGAATCAATCATGCCGGCATGAATGCAATCTTACATCTGACATTTTTTATTTTGCAATATTTTCAACAGCATATTAGATCCATATTGTTTAATCAATGAAATAAGAAACCAAGCATAAATAATATGGACAAAACGTATTTAACAGAACATTGATATTATATGTATGGTTCCACACTTTAATAATATTGAAAACACAACGAATAAATTCGGCTTGTAGCAAACCATGTTTCAGATATGTGGACACAGCAATATCAGATCTATGTTGATAAAAAGAAATTGTGGCAACATGGATTTAATATGACCTGTCTTACACCACCTTGAATGCATGTTATTCCGCCATATTTTTCGAACATAGCGGAATTCATATTGCAGAAACCTTAAATCCACCGCAAATGCACTGATTCCTTGCGGTGGTGCTGTCCGGGTAATCTTGATTTAACATGATCGTTTTAAACCGCCCTCTTCACTCAAGAAAATTTCTCCCAATCTTTTACCTAGAGTTGACATTTTGACGTTTATAATTAACCGTCTTTTTATTTTTTTTGTTAAATTAGCGTGTGTGTTATCATTTCGATCAATTAACTTAACCTTCATTGTCAAGCTTTCATCTTTTTTCTTTTCAAAAATGATCATCACGAAGACTGAAATGGGGGAAGTGCGAAAAATAATTCATGAAAATAATAATAATATTGCTGGTAATGCTAGTTGTTGCTTCGATTTGATAAATATCTAGAAACGTAATAGTCTTTTGGTATATAAAACTGTGCCATATGGGAATCGCAGGGTTGTATGTATCATTTTAGAATAGGGGGATGAAGATATAAGGGGTGTTTTTCTTGCTTTTAAATCATTCATAGTGCAAGGAGGATATATAAGTTTAGTTTTTTTTGAGAGAATTCTTTTTATTCATTTATTTTTTCCCCTTCGAAACAAAAGCGGGGTATAATCAATGGCGGATTGGGGAAAGCTCGAAAGTCTTTAATGAAAAGCTTGCTGTTCAGAAAAATTATCAGGAGATCCTGAGACGTTAAAATATTAAAAAAATTTAGCTTAAAGATTTTTGAATTTTCCAAGAAGCTTTTCAGTGATCAGTGATATTCATTCAAAGGCTATTCTTATCATGTGTAAGGCCATTTAAAGCCTGCCAGAGAGCCTGCATTGGAAACTATTAACACCCATACAGCTCACGGAAAGAATTATTTTACTTGTGTAGAAAAACGTTGAACTAAAAACCGACCTCCCAAGTATTTTACTGCTACAGGAAAATTTTTTTCTACATTAGCAGAAATTTAACTAACACAGTAAGTGACTATTCAAAAGCATTCAACGCCTTCTAGAAACCATTTAGACTCTTCAGCTCCATCAAGGATTATTTAGACTTATTCAAAGTTTATTAAATCCTAAATAGTAGCCATTCAAAGTCATTTATAAATCTTCCAGTTTTGCATGGTTATTTAAATTCAGCCAGACTCTAATTTGGCCATTGCCATTTCTTTTAATACGATTTAGTGGCCATTCAAAGTTTAAGAGAAGCCACTGATATTCACTTGAAACTTTTAATGACCAATCAGAAGTAATTTAAAACCATTCGTAGGTTATTTAAAGCAAATTAAAGCCATTTATTTCCTGCTGCAGGTCTTTAGCTGCTATTCAAATCATTCGGAATTGCTATGAAAAATTAGTAAATGTCATTCAAAACCTGTGAATGGCCACAATCAATTAAAGCTAGTCAAAAGCCATTGAGAGACTCAGTCAATGCTCATTGCAATCCAATGGGAAATGTACAATCAAAATATTTTTAAACATTTGTGAAATATCGGGGGGGTCCATATTCTCTGGTGTTTACTTGTAATGTTTATCTTATGGGTAGCCATTGCAACGCCAACCACAAAATTTGGACCACCGTGTATTTTACAAATATTTGATGAAATCGAATCGAATATTAATATTTTGAAAATATGTAAATGTCGTATCATTCAAATGTTTGTAAAATTCTCATGTTATTTGCTGAACATGTGTACAGATTTGCTGAACATGTGAACAGATTTGCTGAACACCTGTACAGATTTGCTGAACATGTGTATAGATTTTCTGAACACTTGTACAGGTTTGCTGACCATGTGTACAGATTTGCTGACCATGTGTACAGATTTGCTGAACACGTGTATAGATTTTCTGAACATTTACAGATTTGCTGAACATGCGTACAAGTTTTCTGACCATGTGTACAGATTTGATGACCATGTGTACAGATTTTCTGAACACGTGCATCGAATATTAATATTTTGAAAATATGTAAATGTCGTATCATTCAAATATTTGTAAAATTAAAAATATTTCAATTGGGCATTTCCCATTGGGAATCAAGTTAGGCCTTTTTAACCCGATTAGAACAGACCCATCAACAATTTTAAATTAGTTTTAGAAATCAATAAAATCAGGCCTAAATCCATGTCGATTTTTAAGCCAACCGAACTCATCCAAAGCTGGCTAATTTTTTAACGTCTCCATGGCTGGCCCTTTAAAGATCACTCCGGCACTGACTGTCATCGCTGACTTTATCGTATTTTAACTTTTAATCGTTCGATAATAATCTCAAACGCACATAACCCCTTATTGCATTCATGGGGATGATTGAGAAGAAAAATTTATTAGGTAAGGGGTGTAGTTTGATGGTCTTTTCTTTTTTATTTCATTTTTTTTTTTAAAATCCAGTAGCTCGGGTTTTTAAACGATCCAGACGATTTAAAAATGGATTCTTTAAAATATTTTTTGTGAAGCCGTCCACTTAACGACCATAAAATGGCTACTTAGCCGCAAATGAGTTTAAACATCTCAACAAACAAACATTAAAACATTTCAACAAACAACTTTTTTGTTCCAAAACGGATGAACGATTTTCCTTGTAGAAATTTTTTTAAAATATTACGACCAGGTCACCTGGCAATGTCGCATTGAAAAATAAATATCAGGCGTCCTTGATTGATAACATGACGTTTTCAAACCGTATTATCGTGGGCTTGATAATTTTTAAAATTTTTTCGAACGTCCAAAAATAATAAATGGACAAGCGTGTAATTTGAGTGATGGATTTATAACATGTGGATTGTTTACTTCTTCAGGTTTATTGTTAGGCGTTTTTTTTCTCCTTTTATTTACTGCCTTGTTTATCGTTTTAAGGTTTGCCTTTAGTAATGAAATTGAATAAAACCTTTTTAACTTTTCAACAAATAATAAATTTACTGCGCAAGACTTCATTTTTTTTTTTTACAGCATGGGGGTTTTTTGTTGTCAAACGTTGGGGTTGAAAGTTTCCTTTCGCGTTGGTCTACGTGAAGTTTCTCACGTAGACCAATTTCGGATTTCGTTGAATTGCGCATGCGTTGGTTATGGGAAAAAGGGATGTGTTGGTTGGGGACCGCTGGAATTTCCAGGAGATCCAGGATAGCTTCTTTTTTTTCTCGTAGATTTAATTTTCCTGTTTTCGGGCCTTCATTAATTTATAATTCATTTTTACCCATCATTCGAGTGATTTCTTATATGGGAGGAAGTGGCTCGTAAATTGATACATTGTTTCCGCAAGTTGATCGTGTTTACTTGAGCTACGCAATGTTTCATTCATTATAAATAATACCGTTACTTGGGTTTCATGTCATCTTTATATCAGTCCGAGGGATATTATAAAAGAAAAAATGTTAAATAGATTTTTTTTATGAATTATTAAACGGGGGCTTGTTTAGAGGCCTCACTTAGCCGTTTCCGATTTTGCTTGCATTTTCGAATTAATGAAGTTTGAATTTTTAGTCTCGACCTCAATGTGGTTGCAGTATGGTAGTTTTTGGGTATAATTTAGGGGTGATTGTTGAATTTCTTTTGATGCTTCCGGGAATTAAATATCTGGTTACGTTAGGGTTATTGATATCCTCACGCAATGAGAATGTTTTGTTGTTTGGCAAGGAGCGTTGAGTCTGAGCCATATGGAAGAGCGAAGTTCACTTTGAGCAGGGTGGGATTAGAATGGTAGGTCTGAAATTTTGCACGAACCAAGATTATTCGTTGCTGATGTTGAGACCTTGTTATTTTTGGGTAGGATTTTTACACTCACACACATGGCTCTACGGGACGCGAAGCCCTATCGCCGTGTCACAAATACCAAGTGGCTCTATTCTGGCAGGTGGCCCGCCAGTCCGGAATCTCTAGACGCACCGAACATGGACAAATTATCCTCCCAACGAAGCCGCGGTCTTCGTAGAGGTTTAGGGCTGGTCGGGCGTCTATCCAGGACCTGCCGAATCCTCCGTGTCGGGGGCGCTCGCGCTACTCGTCCCGCCTGTTGAAGCCTACGAGCCTTGATCACGCTAGTAATCAACGGCTGCTCAGTGAGCCTTCGGATCTCCTCATTACCCGCCCAGTCAACGGACCCCAGTCTCCTTGGACCCAGAGTCTTATTCAGAAGTCTTATTCACGAAGACTAACAACCTCTTCTGTGCACGGATAGTCAGTGTCCACGTCTCACAGCCCTAAGTTACCGTTGGGTGTACGACTGCAGAGAATATGACTTGACTGCGGAGAATATGGTCTAAAGCATAAAGACACTGATCTCTGACACTGAGAGACACTAAAGACACTGAGACTTAATGTGTGTTGGTCGCTCGGTCTCACCCCCGCTGCAAGGCAATGGCAAACCAGCAGGTGGTAACTTGCTTAGCACAGCCCCTCTCTTTTCCACAGAGTTCTCTTTTGGGTGTAAAGCAAGTGCAAGCGAAATTTTATTGCTGGTCCCCATGATCAGAAATTTCCGGCCATCAGCTCTCAGAACTGATCTTCACTGATTCTTAGCCAACAGCCAGAAGAAAAAATGCCCTTGATGAAAATTTTACCGGAATTTGATCAGAGCTCCTAGCGAAAATAAAATTTTCTTTACTCTCACACGAGATAAATTTACGACACCCATGAAGCTGAATAAGAGAGAGAAAGAGAGAGAGAGAGAGGGTCTTGACCTAGGACAACACAACGCGTAATGTTTGGTGATTTAAATCAGTTTGCTTCACGAACGAGTTTAATAATCTCGTGACGTCACTTTTTTTTTATTCAATGGCGGGTTTTTTAATGTCCCCCTGTTTTAAAAAAAAATTATTTTCCATAATATGAAAATTAATTACAAAATGGTTAATCTCTTGATAGGATGGAATCTTGTCGGGTTTGTTTTAGTTTATATATTTTTTTTTTATTTTAAACAAGACAGGTGAGGAATGAGGAAACTAAGTTTTTGTCTTTTGTAAACGGTTATTAAACGGTAGGAAGTGCGTATATAGCGTGAGATCACCTGGCGTGACAGGTGAATTTTTTTTTCATATTTTTTCTTACTCACCTGGACGACACATTCGATTTGGATTTGGATGGATAAAAAAAACCAACCACCTCCATCAATTTGCATATTTGTAGAATGTACAAGAAGATAAATAAAAAAAAAAAATTGTCGATTGCCTCCGACGCCGCTGAATTTTAATGTTTCCGATTTCCGGTGTTCGATGTTGTTTTTTTTTAATGTAGGGTGCATTGGAAAATAATTAATGTATCGAGTTTTCCTAATTTTGTTGTTTTTTTTTTTTATTTGCAGGGCTATCAAGTCATTTCAACAAGTTTTATATGTGGAGCCTGGATTTTCCAGAAGCAATGAAGTCCATTTGCGTTTGGGTCTTATGTTCAAAGTCCAAAACGACTGGGAGAGTTCGTTGAAACATTTGCAGCTTAGTTTAATCGATTCTAGCCCTAGTTCGTTTTCAAAAGTTGAAAGTAAGTAGATAAATAAATAAGAGAGTTGCACTTACATAATTCAGTTTATTCTCCTTAAATATTGGTTGCCAGAAAATTTTTTTGCGGGAATTGATTTCAATTTTATTTTTCTGGAATTTTGGGAATTGCCCATCTTGATTCTTTTTTCCCCGGAAGGATCCGCTTTTAAAGTTCTTCGTCTCTGTCGCTGAAGTTCTTATTTTTACAAAATGTTACAAAAAATCTTGTTCAGTTAAAACAGTAAACGCTGATTTTTTTGTCCGAAAAAACTTTAAAAACTTTTTCTTTTGAGAAATTTTTGATTTTGTGGAATAAATTTTTGAAGTTTTTTTAGTGCAGAATTTTTTTTTGGTAAAAAAATGAAGAATTTCAAGAAATTTTTTTAAATTTTCTTTCTGAAAATGATAAGCAACTTAAAATTCAGACAGAAAAAAACTTTTTTTGCCAAAAAAAAATTAAGAAAAATTTCTTTAAATTTTCTTTCTGAAAATTTTCTAAATTTTCTTTCTGAAAATTTTCTAAATTTTCTTTCTGAAAATTTTCTAAATTTTCTTTCTGAAAATTTTCTAAATTTTCTTTCTGAAAATTTTCTAAATTTTCTTTCTGAAAATTAAGAAAAGTTTCTTTAAATTTTCTTTCTGAAAATTAAGAAAAATTTCTTTAAATTTTCTTTCTGAAAATTAAGAAAAATTTCTTTAAATTTTCTTTCTGAAAATTAAGAAAAATTTCTTTAAATTTTCTTTCTGAAAATTAAGAAAAATTTCTTTAAATTTTCTTTCTGAAAATTAAGAAAAATTTCTTTAAATTTTCTTTCTGAAAATTAAGAAAAATTTCTTTAAATTTTCTTTCTGAAAATTAAGAAAAATTTCTTTAAATTTTCTTTCTGAAAATTAAGAAAAATTTCTTTAAATTTTCTTTCTGAAAATTTATTTAATTTTGCTTTGCACTCAAAAATGTTCTCAAAACCTTTTTCTGAGTTTAAAAATTTTAGAATTTTCTCTCAAAAACTAATTTAACTTAAATATTTTTTAACTGTTTTTTAAAGAAATTGGAAGAAATGATGAGCAACTTAAAATTCAGACAGAAAAAAACTTTTTTTGCCAAAAAAAATTAAGAAAAATTTCTTAAAAAGAATGATTACTGTTAATCTACCACGAAATTTGATGCAATAATCCAGTAAAAAAAATTTTGCCTTGAGAAAATGCCAGGAAATCTTCTTTCTAACATTTTCCGGAATTCTCTGGCATTTCCGACTTTTCTCAAATTTTCGGAATTGCTAAATATTATCAAAAAAATTTACTAGCAAATTTATTTATGGAGAGTAGACTGTAAGAGTTTTAGTTCTAATGAAAAACACCCTGAAATTGCCCTGAGGGACAAGTATTAATTACTCAGACTTCCCGAATTTTTTTTATAGTTCGATAAAACTCATTTTTCCTGATTAAATCTAAATATGAGAAAGAAAAATCCTTAATGGATCTTTATTTGATTAACTGATTAATATCATCACAAATTACCCTCAATCCCAGCTATAATTAAACAATACATTAACCTTGAGACAAAAAAATTATTTAAAATCGTTTAAAGTTATGCGAATCCATTTTTCATCTCCTTGACCTCATCACTGCCCCGTCCTGTTGCGTCTTGTGCATCGGCGACTTGAGCCAACCGTTTTCATTCATTCGTTTTAATATTTTTTCTTTGTTTTCAGTTAAATTTCACATCGCTCATTTATACGAAGTTCAGGGAAAATACAAAACTGCCAAGGACAGCTATGAGAATTTGTTAAAAGAAAAGGATTTACCGAACCATTTAAAAGCTGACATATGCCGACAGTTAGGTAAGTCACGATCATTTTGTTATCTCATCATATGAATAATAAATTAATAAAATACAATACTTGTGGATACCCCCGCAACACAAATGAAAACAATTCCCCGTTAATAAAAGAAACATGATGTGCGTGACACACAGAATGAAACACATTTTTCCCTTTTTAAATTTTTTTTTTATATTTATTATTTTATACCAACGCGATCATAAGCCAAAAAACTAAAGCACGTGGCTAAATTGCTTTTATACGTTTGCCAACTTCGTCCCTTTTCTCTCTCTCCAAAACAAAAGTAGGTAAATGATTTTATTTTTAAAAAAATCTTATCGACCTTATTTCCGGTCGTTTATCACGGAAGTTGCTTTATTGATTATTGTCTGATTATTTTTTTTTTTTTCAGGATGGATGTTTCATTGCGTTGATTCGTTAGGAGAGAAAAATTCACGTGAAAATCAAGCGATTGATTGTTTGAAGAAGTCGATTGAAGCGGATCCGAAAAGCGGGCAGAGTTTATACCTTTTGGGAAGGTGCTACGCTAGCATAGGAAAAGTTCACGACGCTTTTATTGCTTATAGGAATTCAGTTGAAAAGACAGAAGGAAACGCGGACACATGGTGTTCAATAGGGTAAGGAGTCGCGGTTTGAAATGATGAACAATGGCGTCGGAACTATTCATTTTGTGCGAAGGTGCCAAAAAAATTTTTAAATTAATTTCCTGGAGGTTTTAAAATCAAATTGTTATCGCGCCCAACAAGCAAATATTTTGAAATCATTGGTTCGACAAGATAAACTTTAGAAAAACTTCTCGTGGAAAAAAATCTGGAAAAATTTGTTCAACAAGAAAATTCTGGCAAATTTTGTTCAACAAGAAATGTTCTGGCAAAATTTGTTTAAAAAGAAAAAGTCTAAAAAAATCTTTCGACAAGAAAATTTTGGCATAGTTTGTTTAAGAAGAAAAATTTCTGAAAAACTTGTTCAATAAGAAAATTCTAGCAAATTTTGCTAACGAGAAAAATTCTGGCATAGTTTGTTCAACAAAAGAAATTCTTAAACAATTGTTGAACAAGAAAATTCTAGCAAAATTTGTTCAACAAGAAAGATTCTTAAAAAAAATTGTTCAACAAGAAAAATTATGGCCTAGTTTGTTTTACAAGAAAAATTCTGGCAAAATTTGTTCAACAAGAAAAAATCTGGCAAAATTTGATCAACAAGAAAAATTCTGGCAAACTTTGTTCAACAAGAAAAATTCTGGCAAAATTTGTTCAACAAGAAAAATTCTGGCAAAATTTGTTCAACAAGAAAAATTTTGGCAAAATTTGTTCAACACGAAAGATTCTAAAAAAATTGTTCAACAAGAAAAATTCGGGCAAAATTTGTTCAACAAGAAAAATTATGGCCTAGTTTGTTTAACAAGAAAAAACTGAAAAGATTGTTCAAGAAGATAATTCTGGCATAGTTTGTTAAACAAGAAAAATTCTAAAAAAATTGTTCAACAAGAAAAATTCTGGCATAGTTTGCTTAACAGGAAAAAACTGAAAAAATTGTTCAAGAAGAAAATTCTGGCATAGTTTGTTCAACAAGAAAAATTCTGGCAAACTCTGTACGACAAGAGAACATAAAAAAAAGTGGCTCGACAATAAAAATTCTGAGTCAAGTTCCGACGCCATTATCTCTTAAAACAAACATCCACATTTTTAAAATTGTGTTTTTTTATTAACAGGGTCTTATACCAGCAGCAGAATCAGCCTATGGATGCTTTGCAAGCATACATATGTGCTGTGCAATTGGATAAATCTCACACCGCTGCTTGGACTAATTTAGGAATATTATACGAGAGTTGTAATCAACCTCGCGACGCTCACGCCTGTTACGTTAACGCGACCAGAGGAGCGACAAATCCAGACGCGAAAAATAATAATAATTCGACAACTCATTCCCCGTTGTCGATATCGCCCCGCGGAACCTCCGCGAATTGCCAAGGGCCTCCAATGAATCATAATTTGACACAGAGAATTAAATTTCTTCAAAGTCATTTACAAAATTCACCAATGCCGAGCGTAACGAGCAAGTAAGTAAACCTTTCGTTCGGTTTATTAAATTTGTGAAGTTTGAGCTAATGATTTTTTATTTTTGGGAATTTTAGAAGGCAGTTGCCTACTATTGAAGAGGCGTGGAATCTCCCTATATCCGCGGAAATGTCTTCAAGGCAACAACAACCCCAACAACCGCAACCGTACCATAAGGTCTATCCCCAGGTAACTAAATTATTTTTTTGGGGAGTTAAGTTAGCAAAAAAAAAAAATCAGGGACATGGACTGCAAAAGAAAAATTTTTTGTACGGCAAGCAAAATTTATCCATAAATTAGTTTTACAAGAAAAACTTTTCAAAAGATTAGTTAAATAAAAATCACTTTTGACGATTCATCCAACGTTTTATTTAAAAATTTTTTCCAGACAAGTTTGTCAATGTAATTTTTTTTTATTTTTTAGTCGGGGCAACAGAATAATTATGGCAGTCAGCAAACTCCGCCTCCTCCGTATCAAAACGGGCCCGGTGGAAATAACAATAAGCGATTCAAGACTGAACCTGTCCCGGCAGTTCCTCCAGCTGCAAGACCTTCTTTCTATTTAACCTCTCAACAAATAGAGACGATGGAGTACCTTCAGCAGAATGTCGGGAATCTTACAATGCAACAGCAGGTACGTTAAAAATAAAAAATTTTCAAACCCAAAAAAAAACAAAAATTTCCTCTAACTTACAATATTTATCTTTTCAGAATGTTTTACAGCAGTTGCAGCATAACTACAGAATGATGCAACAGCATCAGCAACAATTGCGAGCTCAGCAGCAACAATCTCAAGCTGGACAGCAGCCGCAACAAAGAACTGCGGGAAATACCCCACCGGGTCAAGTCCCACAAAACCCAAATCAAAATCGATCTCAACAGCCCTACAGCAATTCCTATCAAGGAAACGTTGCTAAAAATTACGGGCTGCCGACTCAAACCGGCACCGTTGCTCCTCAGACTAATTTCCAGGAGACTTTTAGCAGCAACGCTGCTATTCCCACGACTCAATCTCCGGGAATGCCGTATAAATCGCAAACCCAAGAGCAAAGCTTTGCTGGGAGGGCTAATAATTTCCCGAATGCTCAGTTTAATCAGTCATACCAGTCTCCCGGTAGTACAAATAATTCCCAATCGAACAATTTCGATTTCCCGCATACGGAATTGACTGTTAGTGATCAAGAATTGACGGCTTTGCTTAGTCAGAAGGATATTGCTACGAGTTTGGCGGAGGATTTGTTGAAACATTTTGGGAGTGAGACCAGTGACTTGGATATTAAAGATGAAATTACAGGTATGAAATTAAAATTAAAATGAAAGTTTTTGGGCTAAAATTTCTAGCGGCTTTTATTTATTTTTCTAGGCGCAACTACTAACCCCGCTTCTGGAGTTCTTAGCTCTGGCCCATTTTCACCATCTAATCTCATGGACAACAATATTTCACAAATCAAACAAGAAAACAACGCAAAACAAAATTCTCCAGCCGGTGAGAGGAAATCCTCGCCAGCGGTTGAAATCAAAAGTGAAATATTAGACAATCCAGAAGTGAAAGAAGAATTCCTTGATAAATTAAAAGATGAAGATTTCGAATATGAAAATTTTGGTGATAAGGAGCCTGAGCTAACGATCGACATGCCTGCTAAGGCGATTTTAGAGGCTTGCAAGTAAGTATAATTTACCTTTGTTGAATTTTTTAAGGACGTTTTTACTATTATTGATATTAGAAATCAATTCCGTAGGGGATTAAGTACAAAATTATCAGGATCGTGTTCAGTACTAAGTGATAAATCACCGCCACCCGCTCCTCCAGAACCGCCACCTCAAAGATTATTAAGAGAGCAGTTGCTTCCCCCTACTCCCTCAGTGTACCTGGAAAATAAAAAGGATGCTTTTAGCCCTCAGCTGCAGGAATTTTGTCTAAAACATCCGATCGCTGTTATTAGAGGAATGGCTGCTGCTTTAAAATTAGGTAAGAAATTTTTCAATATTTTTTTCTCCAAGCAATTTAATGTGATTATAATTTTTTGTTTTGATTTTTTGTAGATTTGGGATTGTTTTCTACTAAAACTCTTGTAGAAGCTAATCCAGAGCATTCGGTTGAAGTTCGAACGCAAATGCAACAAACTTCTGATGAGAATACGGATCCTCAAGGAAGAAGGACTTGGGCTTGCATATCACATCGATCTCATACCACTATTGCTAAATATGCACAGTACCAAGCTTCTAGCTTTCAAGAAAGTTTAAAGGTGCGGAAAAAAATGATGAATTTAGGAAGAAATTTTTGCCATGATCAAGCTCGGGTTTTTCCCGGAAAAGTTTTTTTTTTTTTAAACTGAGTCCTTAAAGTATCAAATATTTTTGAAGATTTTTTTCTTGTCACAGGACTGAGGCAGAATTTTTATCAGCTACCAGAATCAAATTGGCCAAAAAATATTTTTAGCTTTTTTTAAGTTTTTATTTTTTCCAAAAAAATCCCTAAAATTTTAAAAATTTGGAAGAAATCGAGTTTATTATTTCAATATTTTTTTTTTTTTTTAGGAAGAGCAAGAAAGAGGTAGTAACCACATCTCAAATCTATCTGACTCAGATTCCAAAGATTCATCTAGCAATAACGTACGAAGGAAAAAAGGAGGAGCCTTATCGGGCTCAATCAAAGGCGGCAGCGAAAGAAAAATGTTAAGGTAAAACCGTTGTTATCAAATTTTTCCTTTACGTACTATCATTGACTAAAAAATTCAGTAGATGCCTTAAAATCATTTAAAAGCAACAGAACGCATTTCTAAAAAATCCGATAATTTATTTTTAAATGAGCTTAAATTGTCTATTCAATTTTTTAGCCAATGATTTATTTATTGGTGAAAAAAAGTGAAAAAAAAAAGTGCAGTAATTTAAGAGGTTGAAATTAAAAAAAAAAAGAAATCGAGTCAGTTTTCAAAAAAATTCCGATCTTTTTAGGCATTGGCAGGCTCAAAATGAAATACTTAACCGCTTTTTATATTTTTTGCTTTGAATATTTTTAAACAGCAATGGTTTTTAGTTTTTTTGGTTTATTAATTAAATTTTTAAAAAAAATTAGGCCTAGGAAATACCGATTTTTGAAAAAACCTATGAACTGCCTCGAGTATTAGTTTGTAAGGAAATGTGAAAATTGTATAAGCATGTGTTTGAATGAGCTTCATCCATGTTTAGGTTCGGAACGAACGTGGACCTGTCGGACGAGAGAAAATGGAGGCCGCAATTGCAGGAATTGACTAAACTCCCTGCCTTCGCGCGAGTTGTGTCTGCGAGTAATATGTTATCCCATGTGGGACACGTTATCCTCGGAATGAATACTGTTCAGTTGTACATGAAGGTAACGTCGATTTAACAAAATTTTTATTACAAAAAAAAAAAATCAAAGGACGTGATTTGTGTGTTTTATTGTATTTTTTGGTAAAAGCAATTCAAAATCATTTTGTCCCATCTACATTTTGTTGAAATGAAAATCGAAGAAAATGATTTTGATTGAAAAGAGAGTTGAGATTTTTTTTTGTGGTTAATTTGCGTTTGGCTAATATATTTTTTTGATGTTCAAACAGGTACCGGGATCGAGAACTCCTGGTCATCAAGAGAATAATAATTTTTGCTCGATTAATATCAATATCGGGCCGGGTGATTGCGAATGGTTTGCAGTTCCGGATGCTTATTGGGGAGGAATACAAGCTCTCTGCCAGAGAAATAATTTGAGTTACCTTCACGGGAGTTGGTGGCCGAGTCTGGATGATCTTTACCAGGAAAACATACCAGTTTATAGATTTTTGCAGCGTCCTGGAGATTTAGTTTGGGTCAACGCCGGTTAGTATATTAAATTACAGTTATTGTCTTTTCTCCGGGGTTCAGACTCTGGCAAAAAAAATTTCCGGGTTCTACTTTGGTAGAAAAAAATTTTTTTGGGCTTTTCCCTGGCACAGAAATAATTTTTTGATTGATTAGTGACTTAAGAGATTTTTTTTGAGGTCCTAGTTCAAACCGAAAATTTGTTCAGGGCTCTGGCTTGTCTCAAAATATTCTACTGAAACTTTCGCTTAGCTAGAAAAAAAATTTTCTACCTGATGTTTGATTAAATGCATTTTTTTTCATTACAGGCTGTGTTCATTGGGTCCAAGCTGTTGGATGGTGTAATAATATTGCATGGAATGTTGGCCCGCTGACAGCGAGGCAATATTCCCTTGCAATTGAAAGATACGAATGGAATAAACTTCAAAGCTTTAAAAGCATCGTTCCAATGGTTCATTTATCATGGAACCTTGCAAGGAATATTAAAGTTTCGGATCCGAAGTTGTTTCAATTAATTAAGTAAGTAACCCAATCTCTTATTCTCTAGCGCTATCTTTAAATTTAAATTTATCTTATTCTTTCTTTTTTTCAGAAATTGTCTTCTTCGGACATTGAAACATTGCTGTATTATATTAGAATTGGTTAAAAGCAAAGGGATCGAGGTTAGATTTCACGGACGGGGAAAGAATGAAGCGTCTCATTATTGCGGACAGTGCGAGGTTAGCATCTTTCTTTTCAACTCAAAAAAAATAAAAATAAAAATAGAGCTTCATTCAAATTTTTTTAATTTTAGGTTGAAGTTTTCAATATCCTATTCATACGTGAGCAGGAAAAGAGGCATGTGGTCCATTGCATGGACTGCGCTAGGAAGCAAGCGCCTGGACTGGAAGGTTTCGTTACTTTAGAGGAATACAAAATGAATGATCTTTGTCAAGTATTCGACAATTTTCAGTTGCATCCTGTTGTAAGTTGACAACAACCGATATATTAAATGTAAATAAAAGGGATAGCTGAAAGAGAAAACAGCGGCTCGGACATATTGAAAAGGATCAGCGTATGTATACCGAGACATTTTTTTTGCCTGCGAAAAATAACGAATGTAGTGAGCTGAGTTTTTTTTCACTTACAATATGTAGATTTCTATTTGTTTGAAATTCTTGTCCGACTATCTGTTTTTTCTTGATGTTTGGTAGTTTTTTTTTGTTGCAGATCATCAAACCGCGTTTTCAAAACATTTTCTTAAAAAACTGAAGCGGTTTTATGTTTTGCATTTTTTTTGAATAAACTTTGGCTATCCATTTACTCTGACTATAATTTTTCTTTTCATTTTTTTGCAGCAATCACCGATCTCAAATCAAATATCATGATGTTGGTCAAACTTAGTCAATGAACAAAATAATAATACCACCTGCAAGTTGTCAAATCGCTAGAAGGAAAAGAGGGATTTTATAATTATCATCGGAATGTCAAAAGTGCAAAGAATCATAATCGAAAACACAAATTTTCTTTTTATTTAATTTTTTAAAACAAAAGCCACAAAAGAAAAAAAAACTTATTTTAATTTATTTTTTATCGATTTGATTCGCCACTTTTTTGGCGTCGATTTTAGAGAATAATATTTTTTTTTATTTATTTTTAAGATTTTTTTTCCGGTTTTATTCTTGTTTTTATCTTTTTTAACTTTCACGTTTCCCTGTACTACGTCTAGTCAGTTCTTTCAAAAAAAGAATTTCATACTTCAAAAATTCTCTTGCTGATAAAACTCCAAAAACTAACCATCGATTCTTAAATGTAATGTTCAACTGGAAAACACTTAATTGTTACCAAACCTTTGTCCGTGCCTTCTCATTCGTCAAATTTGGTAATAACGAGATCGGTTCACACGCGAGGAAATTAAAATTATTTGAATAGGTCGGTCATCTGCCTTAAAATTTCTCCTGATGTAATCAACAATTTTTTTATTCTCTACATTATCTCGTTATAACTGAATTAGACTGTTATTTTTCTTTTTTTCAATGAATCGATGGTTTTTGTAAAATCATAAAACGAGAGAAAAAAATATTTTGTTTGGGAGAAAAAAATTTTTTCAATGTTGTGCAATAAATTTTTTCTAAATTTTTTTTATTAAAAAAAATTTTTGTGACTAGCGCCTTTTTGTCGTCTCCCAAGCAAATTATAGTCAAAAAAAAGTTCATTGTACACTTTTAAGACTGAAATACACTGCCATTTTAATATTCTTGTGGCGAATTATAAAAAAAAGTAAAAATTCATTTCGTATGAATTTATATATAAAAAAAAGTGACGTGATTTGTTAAACGATTCTGTTCGGATGTGTAAAATAATTTTTTTATACAAAACCCGAACTTTTTTTTTTAAAGACAAATCGGGTTGACAACCCGTAAAAATAGTGAAAAAAAGAGTAATATATTGTAAATTATGTAACTCTGTGTTTTTGTATATTTTTTCACTCGTCATTACGTGAAAATATCAAAGAAATTTTTTTTTAGAAACTAGAATTTTTTTTTGATTTAGTTGACAAGAATTCAAATTGTAAATATTGTAAACCGCGAAAGCTCGTTATAAAATTTAAAACTATATTTAACCAAATATGGCTGCCGATTCTCGAATGAAAATATTTTAATTATTGACCCTAAAAAATGTTTTTTATGAAAAAAATTTTTTAGCTAAAAGAAACTCTTTTATCGGCACGCCATTTTTTTCTTATTATTTTTTTCTTCCCTCCCCCTAAGAAAATAATTAAAAGTGAAAAATCTATGATAATTTATTCGAACGTAATTTTTATAAATATTAAAAAAAAAAGTATTCGTCTCGTTTAACGAGCGATATTAAAACTGTAATTGTCAGTTTTTTGGACGTTAGTTGATTTTAAGATTATTCAATCATTGTTGTATATCGTTTTTTTTTTTTAATTGTTTAGCCCTAAGGAAAAGAAATTCAATTCCAGGGAAATTAATAAGCAATGTACAAATTTTTTCAAGTCAACTTTTCGTCCTTATAATTATAGAAAAAAAAAATGGTAAAATTAAATTAAATGGATATTGATTGATTATTTGAGAATATTAAAATCTCGGAGAAGTTTAAGAAGTTAAAGTTATGATTTCAAATAAAAAATATGAATATTATAAAATACTACCTCCGAGATTTTATATTAATATTTCAGATAAGCGTTTAGTCCTATTAATAATAATATGCGTTTCGAAAATTAGAATTAATGCCTCTAATTGTTACATAAAGTACGTTTAGACGTAAAAGTAATTAATGGCGAGGTTGGAAAAAATTTTTAAAAGGACTGCTGGAAAAAAAATATTTATTTCTAAACGTACTCTATTTAAAATAAAGCGATTGATAAAAAAATTTAAGTGCTTTTTATCTACGGTCAATGTCCTGTTTGAAAATTGGAAAATCGGAGGCAGAAAAATTTAAATTTTTAAAGAAACGAATCGCTCTGCTTTCGACTTCTAAGATAAAGAAAAAATTCATTAAAACGCAATTTTGAAAAATGGCTGGGATTCTTGTGATTGTTTTCGGAACCGGTTTTGAATTATGAAGACTAAGCCCTTTAGTACAAAAATTTTAATTAATTATTTTAGTCTTCGGTTCTGAAGGGATATAAAAAAATAAGGAAAATAAATTAGAAATTGGGTCCCGGTCATTTTTTTTAAAAATGTGAGAATGATGTAATTTTTCATATTTTCCAAAATAAAACAATTGAGATATAAAAGGTTGCATTTATTTTATGAGTTTCCTGACATTCAACAATTATATGAAAATCTTGACTCGCTTTCGAGGGAGCGATAAAAATGAAGATGGTTTTTTTGGAATGCAAGACAAAACAAAGAAGAGGTTTTTTTTATTTTTTCACCTGAGTCAAAGCTCTCAACATCGTTTTTAAGGCACATCATTATTTGGAGTAGCAATTGACAGCACCAGTTCTGATAAGCTGATCGCACAGACGGCATTTTTGGTCGATCCTATGGAAAAGCAAAAGAAGTACCGTATTATGAAAAGATGCTGTGATAGCTTTCAAGGGGGCACTGTTCTCCGCCATTTTGTTTTTGTCTTGTCTGCTTGAAGATAAACCGAGAATCTTTGGCGTCAAAGAAGTCAAGATTAGCGTGATTTTCCTGGATCATAGCTTGGATCATTCCGAATAAGCGTACATTCCAAAACTCATAGAGCTGACAGGTAAAAATGCGGTTT
The DNA here is from genome assembly GCA_023512825.1 of Liposcelis brunnea. NCBI lineage: Eukaryota > Metazoa > Arthropoda > Insecta > Psocodea > Liposcelididae > Liposcelis > Liposcelis brunnea. The sequence continues at coordinate 13,568,445 of CM042068.1, read as the reverse complement.
TTTTGTAAACTTATTTACTTGGGTAGGCAGTCGAAATGACTAAAAAGTGTCCTTAAAATATTAATCTGTCCTAAATTCATGAAATTCAAAAAAAAAATCAAGTCTTCTTTTAAATTTTAAAGCGGATTAGTCCGCCATGTTTAAATTGCTTATTGCCACTTTCCTTTTTTCCTTTGACTATTGATCGCATTTTCTTCATTTTTTTAAAAAACGACGCTATCCACAAGCTAAATATAAATCTTACATAATGTTGGCGAAAAACAAACAAGACACAATTGATTTGGGCACTCTATATTATAGAATGTTATGAAAAAAAGTTAGCTTCATTTTGTAAATTAATTTAATATGAGTTTAATTTACTCTAACTGGTGTCGATTATGTGCTAGTTCATCTGGAAATTCAATACCGATTTTCGAAAAAGACGGATTATCAAATTTCGCCGAGAAAATAAAATCTTATCTCCACATCGAAGTGAGTTTTGCTTTCATCTTTATAGGGTGAATATAAAATCGATGCCATTTTGTTTGCTTAGCCCATTTAATCTTAAAAGAAACCCTGCCCGATCCACCCGATAACGTAATATTTGATTTTCTTAAATTTCGAGGATACAATGTAGACTATACACTGGATAAAAAAGTGTTTACAATTTTTTTAGTTTTGTTTACTATTCCGTGTAATTATTTAATAAAGCATGATAATAAAAATTATCGTTCCCAAATAGCGTTTCTTATTCATTCGGCGAGGTTCGTTATCTTTCAGGCATTATCTTGTGTGTGTTGAATGTTTAAAATGAGATAATCATTGGGTGGCCATTTAACAAAAGCTCTTGCGATTTAAAAAAAAAAAAAATTAAATTCGGTTTTTATTTTGATGGTTTGCATATGACATATTAATCGTGATAAATAATGAAATATTGCTAGAATTGTTAATGCCCTTTGGCAGAAGACATAAATCATAATTCTGTAAACTGTCAAGTTTAAAATTTAAATTTTGATGTTACAGGATGCTAATTAATTTATATTATTACAGATTGAAAATACAAACGATGCAAATGATGCACCAAGGATGTGTAATAGTTGTTCAGAGAAAATAACAAACTGGGATCAATATGTGGAACAAGTGCAAAAAGTTCAGGGAATGTTTATGTCCCTTGCAAATGTTGATGATTCAGACGAAGTTTTAAAAAAATTAAACGAAGAGCTAAATTGTTTAAGGAAGGAGGTATGCAAAAAGTTTTTGAAGTGAAAATGAATTTTTTAGGTAATTTATATTTGTGCTTTTTTAATAGGACTCAGTGCTATATAATAATCCTAGTGAACAAATAAATATGGTTAAGGAAGATTCATATGGTAATGAAATTAGCAGTCAGAATAAAGTGAATAAAGAAAGAAAGCGAGAAAAGAAACAGAAGAAAAGTAGAAGAGCAAAAAAATTAGTCAAAATTCAAAGTAATGATAGTGATTTTTCAGAAGAAGATGAAATTCCTTTAGCAGCTCAGTTGGAATGTTCAACAGGTAGGTTTTTAAAAAAAAGATTTGGATTTCTGAATATAAACAATGATTTTTCTTAAATTTTTTTATAGAATCATTAAAAAATAGACTGTCAAACACAGAAGAAGAATATGAGGAAGAATCAGAAAAAATTAAACCCAAAATAAAACTAAAAATAAAACCGATTAGGGATGACAGACCAAAACCAATTGAATCAGAAGAAAGAGAAAATGATGAGGGAATTGATGATAATATTAATGATGACATTGAAATGGGTGAAGAAGAAGAAGAAGAAGACGAGGAGGAGGAAGGAGATGATAATCCATTTAACGACAATAATGTCAATGATGATGGAAAGGATGAAGAGAAAAATGAGACTGGAGATTCAAAGGATCAAAGTAAAAAAATGGCAAACCTTCAAACATTATTTACTTGGGAATGTTTAGAATGTCAAGCTCCTGTAAAAAATTGGAACGCTCTAGTCAAACATTGTAGGGATATTCATGAATGTAATGCTTCAGTGCAATGCATTTGTGGGAAGCATTTGCAATCTAGAGCATCTATTATGAAGCATCGTATGAAGCACACAGTGGGCTATGGCTATAAGTATGTTTAAATTTAATTTGTGGAGAATTATAAAAAAAATTTAACGGTTTTAAAAAATAAAAATAAAAATTTTTTAGGTGTGAATTTGCTAACTGCAACAAAACGTTTCACAGGCAGCAACTATTAGATGTTCATATGCTTTCACACATGCCGAAAGAATTACAACCTTGGATGTGTTGTAAATGCTCGAGAAGATTTCATACAGAGTCACTTTTAAAGCAACATGAAAAAGTTCATTTGCCTAAGGAAGAAAAATTGATACATCCTTGTGAAGTTTGTCAAAAAAAGTAGGTAGTATTATAATGATGACTTTAGTTGGCTTTGAAAATTTTTTAATTTTTGGGAATGTTTTAGATTTTGCAGTAAATCTGCAGTGTCAGCTCATATCCGTGCTGTACATTTTGGGGAACGACCATTTGTATGTGATCAATGTGGGCACAGCTTTACTAGTAAAGGTATTCTTCATGAACATTTGACCATTCACAGTGATGTTTACAATTTTCATTGCAAAGACTGCAACAAAAGGTAAAACCGTCTAAATTTTCATAAGTAACTTTTAAAAATCAATAATTAATTAATTTTTTTTTAATTTCAGCTTTAAAACAAAATACAGATTAAAAATTCACATGGATACTCATGTAGAAACTCGTTATGAGTGTCCAATATGCTCCTTAACTCTAAACACAAGGCGTACGTTAAGAATGCATCTTCTAGTCCATAGAGACGATAAAGCTTTTCAATGCACAACCTGCGGGAAAGCGTTCAAGAGATCAAAAGACTTAAAGGTTTGTTGTAAAATTATGATTTTGGAGCTAAGACCATAAATCCGATAATAATAATAATTTTTTTTTTTAGAATCATTATAATTTGCACACGGGAAGACGACCATACACCTGCCCATTTTGCCTTCGGACCTTCGCAAACGGCTCTAATTGTAGATCCCATAAACGTAGAATGCACCCGGAAGAGCTAAAATTATACGAAGCTGCAATCGCAGCCGGGCAGCAACCGATAGTCTTCCGAGCGGGTGAAGAGCAAGCGACTGAAAAGACAATTGATCCCCAGCAACAAAACACTAATGAATTTTTAGAAGATTCTAACGAATCACATTCTGATATTTCCGATTCCAAATTTGAAGCTAACAATCAAAATCATAAGTATTCAGATGAAGAAGACAAGCCGGTTGCTTTAGTTCCTAATAATAATGTAAGATATATGGAGCCTCCCAATGGAATGCAACAGAATGTTGATAAATTTAAAATATTAAGCCCTGGTTCAGTTCCGTTAAATTTACAGAGGAATTGTGGTAATAATAAAAAAATTAAACAGGAAGATGAAGAAGATTTGGTGCAAACTATTGCTTTTACGGGTGGTGAAAATATAGCCGCGAATTTGGCTCAAATTGCATTCGGCACCCAAACTAGACCTTTACAGTATCCGATACATAATTTATATACGTTCCAGTCAAGTGGGATTCCTGCTTTTCCAGGAAATCCATTTTTCCAACAGTAAAAAAAGAAGTACTGATATTTAAATGTTTTTTGAAGAGGTATTTTTTTAGGTTTTGAATTTTTTTAAAGTTTAAATATGATCGATACAATTATTGAGGGTTTGCAGTTTGGCAAAGTTGAATATTTATAAAGCACTTTGACGGTGTGTTCAAATATTTTTTGTAAGATGTTCAAATGTAAACTCTTAAACTGAAAATTGTTTCTTCTTTTTTAAGTTTTTTTGCATTGCAGTATATATAATTATCTCTATTTTATATAAGTTATTAGCTCATTTTAGAAATTTTTTCATTCTTTATGTAAAAATATATTTGTTAAATGAAGATATAAAAGATGAAATCGTACAAAAGACTTATGAACCAAATAAAATGTGTTATTCTAGTGTCATGATTTAATTTTTTTCCCAGAAGCCTTCAAAATCCTTCAAGTGCATTTAAACATGGATCAGTTATTAATAACCCAGAGTAAAATCAAAAGGAACTTCAAATCGTAATTCGTAAAACATCTTCCCTCCATATACTAATGCAATTCGACGTAGTTTTTTTGCGGTTTTCGAAAGAGCAGCATCGGTGATCACCTTATCGCCTTCGAGAATTAATCCACAATTTCATTCCTGTCGAAATTTCATATTTTTTTGCAGGATAACGATACCATTGCTGTAATTAGCTCCTAAAATAAAATTATTTGAATATTTTGGTTTATTAACGGCATTTTAATTTTGCCAACATTATAGCTGGTGATTTTTTAGGGAAATTTTAGTGACTTTTTAGGGATTTTCGATTTGTAAGCCTGTCGAAGTGATTCGATAGTAGGGATGTGCGATTCCCAAAATTAGAATCGATTCTCGGGATCGATTCTCTATTCTTGAAAAGAATCGATCCATCGATTCTTCGGCAAAAAAGGAATCGATTCCAAAGAATCGATTCTTCGATTCCACATTTTCAGAATGGTATTTTTCAGACTCATATGCAATCAAAAAAAAAAAAAAATTTTAGTCAAAAGTTTCAAATTTCAAAAAAAATTTTTTTAATGGCAGATTTCAAGTGAAGTCTTTTGCTATCCGCATATATCGATTACCGAATGATACAAAAATTAGGCTAGAAGAAAGATAAAAAAATTTTTTTTTAAAAAATATTGATTTTTAGCGATTTAATTTACTCTTAAAAAAGTAATAAAATTAAATTCTTCTTTGGGGAATCGAACTTTCGATTTTGTCATTTTAGGAATCGATTCTGGTTGGGATCGATACCTCCAGAATCGGAGAATCGGAATCGGAATCGGACAAAAAAGAATCGATTCCTGAAGAATCGATTCGGAATCGCACATCCCTATTCGATAGAGAAGGAGAAGGGAGAAGAGGAGGAATCTAGTCGTTTTGCGGTTTTTTTAACAAATGCTATATTTATTTTTTGGTTATGAAAACAAAATTCATAATGACAAGAATTGTTAATTAATTTTACACAAGTAGAAAGTGTCTGTGTATTAATTTAGAGGCAATAGCGACCGCGAAATTCATGTAAAATAGATAAAATTGTTGGTAGCGAACATGCTGTGCTACTATGGCGTCAGTTAGGTAAGCCAGTTCTTGCTGTTTCTTTCCCACACCATTCACTACTTGTTTCATTCGCTAGAACAATTCAGGGCTGGACATGGTTTAAGGTATAATAATTCGATCGAGAATTATTCATTAAACAAATGATGTGACAACTATATGGCAGACCTTAGAGATATTTGAGCTCTTTGCTTTAAAATTTTGTCAGAAATCGCGAATGCGGTTTCCGAGCCGAGATCGAAGACGCCATTTTGATGAATTCGTTAAGGAGATGTTTCATGAATGGAATGAATATAATAATCACTGTTGTAGTTACTCAAACATTTCAGATAGATTGAAAAAGGCGTTCAGTAACGAGTGTTCTGCCTTTTTTTATTGAAGAAAAGGTAAGCTTGAGATGTCAAATGATGCTATGTTTGCCAAGTATGTGCAATCAGGAAACTAACTGTACATCCAGTCATCAAACCATCCATTATAGTTTTTAAAGTTTGATAACCACTTTATAGCTTCATCTTTTTTTCTTAGTGATGCATTTTAACTTAAAATCATATCTTGGACAGTGAAATCATAGAGATGTTTTTCAGTTGTTTTAATATTGCACAGTGCACTTTATAAAACCCGTAACTAGTATTATTAATTCTCTGTCCTTTCGGTAAATAAGCTTGCTAGTATCAGTGCTTTCTTTACGTAAAGCAAAATGGGGCAACATGAATCAATGCTGTAAATTTTTCATGGAAAAGCAGTAGTGGGTCGAAAACACGAATTGATAAAGGAAAAACTGGATAATCATAATAGTAAGATTAACATAATAAAAAATATTTTTATTTCTTGAACTCTCTCTGTTTGCCTCTTTCTGAAGCTCCGTTTCAATAAGAAATGAAGGTAGTGAATGCAACAAGGTAGTGGTCAACCTTAAGGTAAACATTAAGACTCCTTTTTTGCATAGGTTCCCCCTGTTTAATATATTTTCTTAAGAGAAAAGTGAAATTTTAGCAGGCAGGATTTTGTACTTAACTGATTCATAACCGAAATTATTTTAAAATATTTTTATTTTGTAAAAATAAGGAATGCGATAAACTTTCTAAATAATAAAATCTAAAAATCCAATAACAAAATAAATCAATAAAAATTCATGAAAAAAAATTTTATCTGTTGACTAATTGAACAAGTTAATAAAAAAATTGTTCAAAATTTATTGTTCCTAACAATTTGGCAAATTAACTACTTCTGGATTTCAAACTTAAATTCACAACCTACATAAATGCCAGTTTATAATACTCTTATATTCTTTCAACGAGTATTCAAATCAGTTAAAAAAAGTATACGTCACCTCATATGATTTCCTAGACAGTAATTTAAAAATACAAGTATAAAAAATTGGCTGTAATAATCACTGAGAATTAAAATATTGGTTCAAGGGCCATCACCTAATGTCGTGCACATAAAAAAAAAAATTTAAAGATTGCTCTTAATAAACGGTTTCAAATATTTATGAAATGATTGATTTACTGGTTCCTTGTTGAGTGGGCTCTTCGCTGCTTCTTCGAAAAGTCGTTCGTATACGCGGCCATCATAAGAGCCTAAAGCTGAATTTAAAACTTCGTCACAGTAGTCGAATCCATCGACGATACCGACAGCATTTGGCCTGATATCAGCTAATAATGATTCCATCCATTGTTGTAGTTCTGAAACTTGGTGTCCTTTCAAGCAAGAAAACTAAAAAGAAAAAGAAATCGTGTTAAAAATAATTCATTTTTATTTTATTTCCAGGTTTTGAAGTTTGAACTTACTCTCAAGAAGTCGCCAACTCGTTGTAAAAGCCAGTACAAAGCATATAATTCGACTAATTGCCTGAGGACTTTTTTAACTTCTGCAGATGCTTTTAGTTCTTCGATGGCTTCATGGAATTTCGCAACAAGGAATGCTCTGCAATGAGCCTGATAAAAAGATAGAAGGTAAGATTAAAAAAAATCATTAATTTCATAAAAAAGCTTTTTGAAATTACCTCGGCACATTGAGTTAATTCAATACTGGTCATATTCCACGCATCTTCATAAGAAAGCCCTCCTCGTTGTCTTTTATCCAAATTCTCAGTAGCCAATTTAACTTTCCCTACAGCGACTTCTTTAAACCCAAGTAGAATTGATTCCATTGTATTTTCCCAACCTCTCTCTGGCATTTCTCCAACTTGTCTTAGATATTCAACAGTCGGCGTCATTTTTTGCCCAGACTTAGCTCCTTGATATTGCTTAACCAAAAACCTAACAAAAGTTCATAGTTAATAATTTCCTTTTTGAATGAAAAAGAAAATTTATAACCGTATTAATTACCTGGCTGTTTGAAGGAATAGGACGGTATTTTCACCTTCATAAGTGCAAGCAGCAGTACAAAGCCCATAGAGAAGCGGTAGGTTTGAGCAGGTCATGTAGCCGTGGCCACCACATGCCAAACGGACGGTTTCAATACCAGCAGATGCATCTGCTGTGCAAACGGCTTTCATACAACAAGCAATAGCATGAAGCTGCAAAAAAAAATTAGTTGATTGTCGTAAACTTTATTTGAATAATTTTATTTCTTAATGAAAGTTACCTCTGGAAGCCTGTCAAGGTCTCCACTTTCCAATTCAGCTGTTACATTGTTGTACATGTTCCATAGCCAGAGAGCAGACATTCTGAAGCACCAAACTGCTGCGATATTTGGGAAGAGCTTGTATTGTTGAGTTCTGTAGTCCATGATTTGAGGTTCAGGCTCACTGGAAAAATTTAAGCGTTTAGTAATATGCTATTTTTTTGTTGCCAAAAGTATTTGTCTTAAGAAATTTTTTCAAGTGTAAGAAACTATACTTATGGCCTTGAATGAAAAAAAGAAACAAACTTGTCATAAAACTAATTGTTTTATGAATAGATAAACTAATTGTTTCTTGAAATGTTTTATGAATAGATAAACTAATTGTTTATTGAATTGTTTTATGAATGTTTTATAAAACTAATTGTTATATCAAGGTTTTTTAAAAAGAAGCCTTTAATCACTTTTTATTAAATTCAAATTTTTCTTACCCTGGTTTCATTTCAGATTGTCTTCTAATTGCAGAATATCTAGTCGCTATAGTTACTGCTTTCCCCAACAAACTTGCTGCATCTCTAACTAAAACTACTCTTACGAACATCATTGTTCCTGCAGAAAAATCATTCGTTAATTTCTTTTCCTTTCCCAAATCAAATCTCAAAACTTACCATAAGTCAATTTACTGCTTGGAGCTTTTACGAATGTTCCATCTTCAAGTACTTGATTATTTTTCATAAGCATACTCTCTCTTGGTACTCTAACTTTTTCGAAACCTAAATATCCATTATTCGTTGCATTCATTCCTAATTTTGTTCCAATTTCTCCAATTTTAACCCCCGGCATGGGCTTATGAGTTTTCTCATCTCTCAACTGAACAATAAACGGATGAATACCATGACATTGCCCTTTTGTATGAAGCTGAGCAACAACAACAGCATAGTTAGCTGTTTGCCCTAAACCTCCAGGCCACCATTTATAACTAGTCAACGTAGGGCTATTCAATACGAATTCTTTTGTTTTAGGATCATAATGAGCAGTCGTTTCCAATCCTCGAATAAAAGTGCCATGACCTAATTCAGTCTGAGCATATGTCCCTATTATTTCTTTATTCCAAGCTCGCCCTATCCAATAGGCTTGTTGTTCCAAAGTTCCCTGTCCCAAAATTGTTGGGATAAACATAACATAATGAAGGGTGAAAGGATTCCCATCTTTCATAACTGCGCTACCTAATTGACCTAATATTTGACTGAAAAATAAAAATAAAATGTTATCAGATGTCATTGTTATTTAAAAAAAAAAGGATTTCAATGGCATTATGATAAGATTTAAAGGTAATGTCAAAGTTCGAATTGATAAAAATTAAATATCTTAATCTCAAGTTTAAAGTTTTATGAAGGGGGCAAGTCAATACCTGTAGCTTTCGAAACCTCCACCCATTTTTTCCACCTTTTTAAAAACAACACATGCTTTTCGTACTGCTTCTTCATATTTCTGTTTGTGGCTTAAGAACTCAGATGGTACTTTATCTTGAAGTTCTGGGTCTTTTAAAAACCAATCCTCTAAAAAAAAGAAAGAAATAGATCATTACAAAAAAGAAATTCAATGTCATGTTTTAGAGAAAAAAAGCTGAGAACAGGTTCTGTGTTCAAAATAGCCAATGCTTCCTTGTAAACAAGTAATAATTCGCGGATGAAATCCTTGAATTATCATGATGTAACTAAGATAGTTAATAATAGTTCAAATTCCAGGTCACAGTGCACATTACGGAAGATAGCGAAAATAACCCTTAAACATTAAAATCCTTTAGAAATTCATACCTGTTTTTCGTCGTTCTTGAGTTTTTTCGACCCCCCCATCCAAAATATGAGTTAATTCTAACGGATCAAATGTACATCTTTCTCTTTCTCTTGCTAAATCAGCGTTGAGAGTTTTTTTCCCACGTGAAGTTGTCTTTGACATTTTCGGATGATTCAATTAAAACACTAATTAACTGCACAATTAAAATTGTAATTTTTGTAAAACGGAAGAAAATTAATGTATAAAAACAAAAAAAAAAAAACAACTAATATTTACTATTGCACTACAACCATAATTGAATTCCTAATTGTAAACACTCTTGGTGACAACATAACAATATATACGTCATTCCTTTGACTCCTTTGTTTCCTTTGAGGAAAAAATAACGGTTTTGAACTTTGGATAGCGTCATACGTTTTGTTTTTGATAAAATTTCTTATTTTTTAAAGAATTGCATTCGAGAAGATGATTAATCATTTTCTAAATGATTAGTGAATTATATTATGAAGATATTTACATATTCGCGCCATCTGATAAAGGAAAATAAAATGTGTATTCATGAAAAAAAAAATGACTGATAAAAAACGCATTTATTTTATATATGGCATAGGAAGGAAGGAAAATCGGTTGAAATAACATAAAAAAAATATTCTTTGGCTGTTGATTTTAAACAAATAACATAAATTTTAAAGTCGTTGGTCCGTTTCGTTTGAATTAACATCACAGCTTTTGGGTGTTTCTGTATCGTTCATATTTTCGTTCATATCTACTTTCACATGCGTCAGTTCTTCTGGTTTTTTCGCATTTGGTTTATTTAACGGAGGTAATTTGTACTGTTCTATTATATTTTTCATTTTCCCGTCTTCGGTGTATAAATTTACACTATTGTCTATTGGGAAAACTCTAGTGTAGAATATATTCCGCCATCTTCTTCTGGCTTCTTGTGGGAGTAATCTGAAACAGAAAATGATTGTCCAGATTAGGTTATTTTTTCAGAAATTAATGATGATTTCAGATGGTTGCTCTGTTTGCATTGTTCACTTAATTTAACCTTATCTGGTTAAACTCAACATGCTTTTACATGTTAAAAAACGTCCCTGGCAATATTCAGCTTTAATGACTGCAACCTATTGGCTATCTAATATCTTTTTTTTAAAAATTATACTCACTTCATAAAATGTATCCAGAATAGCATAAACCTTGGAACGCTAATTATCTCACATTCTTGTCTGATTCCTTTAACTATTTCTTGAGCTACCAAATCAGGAGATAAGCGGCCAAATCTTAAATCAAATTTAACAGGAATATCATCTCGTGTGGCTGTGTAATAAGGATGAACGCATGTAACTTTAATTCCATCATGTTTTTGTAATTTCAGTTCTTGAATAAATCCATCCATCAGTCCAGTAACTGCGCTTTTAGTTACTGAATAAGGAACTTCATTTGGTACTGGAGCAATGGCAGCAGCTGAAGAAATTGCTACGAAGTGTCCAGTTTTCCTGGTGATCATTTGAGGGACAATAGCTTGCATCAGCTGAAAGATAAAGGTAAATGTTGATAAGATGCAAGCTCAGAGGCTTGAATTAATTAGATATTGTTGAAATTAATGAAGGTTTTTTGATTTTAGCACTTAACCCATCTAAATAGGATTTATCCAAGGTCTCGATGGCCTAAACTAGTTCTGATGATCATTAAGGCCTGAGTTGGGGCTAATCAATGCACTGACTGCCCAAATTAAGCCTGCCGGAGATCTTAAATGCTCGAAGTAAGTAAGCTGAAGGTCTTAATTAATTGGTTTAAGAATAAGAACCCTTAGAAACTTATGCTAGGCCGGATATGGCCGCTATAAGGTCGAGCTAAATTAGCTTAAGTCATTTTAAGGCTGAAGTGAGCCCATAAGAACTCCTTGAGGTCTTTCAAAAGGTCTTTGAGGTTCAAAAAAAAGATTGTTGAAGGACTGAAAGGCATTTAAAATATTGTACTGGCTTAAATTAAGATACAGGAGCTAAGAGAGCCCTTAGTTAGCCCGAAAAGATCCCTAAGAGCTCAACCTGTCTGGCTTGAGATAAGCCTCTCCGAGCAATTAATATAAGGAGCCGAGCTTGTTTTAGCTTTCATTGGCCCAAATTAATGCCATAAGCTAGGTTGAGACTTTAGAGATCAGAGCGAAACCTCTGAAAAGGCTTAAAGGGCCACATTGTTATTTTAATTTTTTCCTTACCCAAAATTGAGCCATCACATTAGTATCAAACAACGCATAAAGTTCCTCCGGGGTCCATGCTAAAATATTTTTCACGGGATAAATTCCCACGCCGCTGATGAAAATATCAATCTCTCCAACCTGCTTTCTTATGTCTTCCGCAGTTTTAAAAGCTTGATTGCGATCAGTCACATCGCATGTCACAGCTACGGCTTTTCCATTTGTATGTTTTATATCCCACACCTAAACAAAAAAATATTTAAGCTCTTAATTTCTTTTTTTTTTAAATTCAAAAATTATTTCTTACCGTATTGTCATTTCTCTCCCTGTCAATGTCCCAACAAACAACAGTTGCGCCTAACCTCGCGAATTCTCTCGCGATCCTTCGACCCAATCCATGACCTGCCCCCGTTACCACTACAACTTTACCATTCACGCATTTTTCTCTTCTGCCATAAATGAAAAGATGAAATAATTCACGAGCGCAAATGAAATGCGTTACGATTACTTCCCATATTACGCTGAAGAATAAATTTAAGGCAGAAGGCAACATGAAGACCATTCCAGCACCTGATTACAAACAAAAATAATAAATTAATTTTTTTTTTATATTTTTAGGTATATGAATGAGTGCGTTGCGAGGATATGTTGACCAATGTGTGTACGTCGTGCGTGACTGACCCTGATTCGAAACATGTCACAGACGAATTAATCGAGCGGGTATGTAACGGTTGACAGAAGAAAATTCACAAGACTTGTTTTTTTTTAAAGAAAAAAATTGAATAGAAAGATGCTGCTGCCATTTCTTTTTAATGCTTAAATAATTTTTATAGTTTATTATTATACATGAAAAACATAACCCTGGTTGAGTAAACTTTTATAGAAGTCACGGATTAGAACTTATTGAAAATTGATTTTATTATTATTAAAGTATAAAAGGAAGAGTTGAAGTACTGAGGGTTTTAAGCGGGCTTAAAGAGAGTCTTCAAAATGTTTCCTTATTATTTTTCTCAAATCTAGTAGGCCAAAAAAAATTATTCAAAAATCTGCAGCCTAGGGCAGTGGGCTGCACGCCTGAGGCCAAATCAAGCATTGAAATTTTATGGCCTGAGCCCAAAACTAAAATACTACAGTTTTGTCAAGTCCCAAATATTCAGCTTAGAGTTAAAAATTTTGTTTTTTGTCCCTTTTTCTGTTTTCTTGCTTCTTTTTTTCCCTCCTGGCACATCTTCATCACTTTTACTTAAAAAATTCTTCGCTTGATTCGTTTAAAAAGAAAAAGCTACTTACATTTACCTCCGTACAGTTGTATACCTATAAACACACTAACGGCCGTTATGAAATATAAAAAACTAGGCTAATTAGCCCCACTTTAAGAAGATAAATAATTCCATTTAATTTCATTCTTCTCCAGTACTTCAAGTTACGTTATGAAATTCCATTAATGAATGAATCGTTAGAAGACGGAATTCCCTATAGAGTTAACCCGATGAGATTCCACTTATTGTAATGATTTTTAGATTGTTGATAACATTTTTACTGGACAAATCCGTGATTTCTTCATGATGTTGGGAGCAGTTTAGAGCTATCGATGTGTGCACTTTCATATGTTGCAATTTTTTTTTTTGTTGAATACTTTTATTAAGTGGATTTTTTTTTTCTTTTCAGGTTTGGTCCGGCGGCGTTTGGACGATTATGGTTACTTTCCTTTTTTTTCTATATGAGATGTTTTGGAATGGTTTCGAGAGGAAACAGCTGATTGGAAATGAAAAAGAGGTACTATCACATATCAAGCCAAGGACCGTATTTAATGTCTGGAAAAAAAAAAATTTATGCCTGTAGGGACTTAGTTTAAAAAGGACTTTCACGGGGTGAAAAAATTACTGCATCTCGCCAAAAATCCAGAGAATTAATTTTTGCTATTCCGAAAAAAGAGATTCACCATTTCGAAATTTAAATGTTAAGCCCTTGAGTCTGTCAGTGATGGATTTTATTAACAATCCTGGAATGCAATTTTCTTATTTCCTCATGCCTTGTACATCTCACGCTACTTTTATTACCCATACGGTACTATCAAGAGGCCAAGGTCATTCCTCAAGCTTACCTCTTATTAAAAAAAAAAATAATTAGTTCGACTACATCATTTTCAATTAGAAAAGTAAATGTCAAATTTTTCATTTACAGTCAAACATTTTTTTTTTTTAAAGAAAAAATTATGAATTTTTTTATGATTGAAAAAAAAACAGAGAAACCGTTTTTTTTTTCATAAAAAAATTTCTGGGATAGGACAAGACAGGCCTGAGCGAAGAAAGATTTAGATTAAAGGCCTATGCAAATTTTTAGGACTAAACTGATAAAAATTAATTTTTATCAGTGAGGCACAGAAATTTCTGTGCCTCACATTTGCAAAGAAAAGTTTTTAGACCTGCTTAATTGTTAAGAACTTTTTCCTGGTGCAAGAAATATTTAAATTTCTTATGAAAGTCTACTCTGATGAGAGATTTAAATCTCTATGAAAGATTCATTGAAGGCCAACCACAATTAATCCTAACGTTATCAAAATAAACAATGCACTTATGATAGGAGAAACATTTATAATTACAAAAAGCATGTATGTACATTTTACACACGTAATAACAAAAATCTATTTTTTTTTAAACAAATGAATTTTTCATTTACACATTTATAAATTAACAAACAAAAAAATTTTTCATTTAATTCTCGTGCCATTCACAACTAATTTTTTTTTTTTTTAAAAAAAAGGCACTAAAGTGTGCAAGGGAATGAGGATGGGGATAATTTTGTAAGAGCTAGTAATTTCAACCCTGACTAGCCTTAAATTTAAGTCTTACAAAACCTTAAAATTCATTAAATGCAATTAATTACGTTTTTCGAGGTTTAGCTTTACGTTTCCCAGATGCATTAATAGATTCAATCAAAACATTATCGTTAATGCTATTATTGCTAAAAGAAACGCGTTCTGGATTTGTAAATGAAAAAAATGGTCTCGTATAATTAAACCCTGTTTTCGGAATTTTTTGAGAATACGTATAAATTAAAGCTGCCGCAATTAACAAAGGAATAATTATTAGATTACTTTGAGAAAATTCATGGTCTAAGACCTTTGGCACGGGATCGAACAATAATTTAAAATTCCTATAAGTTTTATCGGCTATGAAATGAATAACAGGTTCTTTATAAGAATACGTATGTTTGTTGAGGGACGATTCGATTTGTATGAAATACGGAGTTTTGTCCCGTGGAATGAACGGAAGTTGAACGAGTAATCCGGCTTTTAAAAATCTTTCTTGAGTCGCTGCGTTTCCCCAATGTTTAGAACCTCCGGCGATCGAATCTAGTTTGATTGTGTAGACTGGGGAGTCGGGCATATCGTCTTTGCAGAGTTTTAGCTTGAGGGTTTTTAAATGTTCTGGGATTGTACTTTCGACGTGGACGGTTATGTCCATGTGCTCGATTAATTGGAAAGCGATTAGGTGAATGTCTCGTACATCTCCTTCGCTCGTCTAAAAAAATAAATATAATTTTTTAAAATAAGTTTCAGTTTTTTAATTTAAAAAATTTTAATTTTTTCAGCTCAAGTACCTTCACTATGATGTCTTCTGGGGCGATCCGGTGTATGTGCTTATTCACATCGGAGCCTGTTTTCAAGCGAATGTTATATTCGCATTGGGGAAGAAGGCCTCGTATTCGGAAATTCCCATTCGTCTCGGATGCAGCTTCTTCTTGAAGATTGGAACACGTATTGATTCCAACTGCTTCGATGACTACGTTCGGCTCTGGTTCACCGTTTAAGGAAGTTATGGTCCCGTATACGCTGAAGGACACTCGCCGACCTCTGCGGAAAAATGAAGAAAGGTGAGTTTAAATTTTCATTACTTTTGTCAGAAAATTAAAAGTTAGCCCTGGACGCTTTTCTTTAAAATGGAAAGACTAGCTCGTGGCGTCGACCTGATTTACAGGATTAAGTCAGATTAAGTTGCGCCAAGACCCAGCCATTTAAATTTAATCTGCCCATGCTTTGTATCCAAGAAAATTCTTCACTAAACTTGACTTAAATTTTACCTAAGCTCGATATTTTCAGTAGCGCCTTCCTTCACTTGAATAATTTGAGAAGAAGGATCAAATTTATATTCCTTCATCATTGGCCTTAAGAAATATTCTCCAGGACTAAGACTATGAAAGCTTAGCACTCCTCCTTCTTGCGTAACGCTATTTTTTCTGTATTTTTCTCCTCCGGTTAACGAAAGCAAAACTCCTTGAAGAGGCTCTTTCGTTGCGTTATCCAAAACTTTCACGTTAATTTCCGCCAACTTATGAGCTTTAAATTCGTTTTTCTTATCAGGTCCTGTTAGCACATACGACTCCTTCTCAGCAATTATTCTACAAATAAAAAATAAATTAACCGAACTAATCTCACATGAAAGTTTTTAATTTTAATCGGTCTACTTACTCATATTTGGCGCTGCTTTTTAGCGGCCCAAATTTATATTTTCCATCAGCTTTCGTAACAAATATCGATTCGTTTACATCCGAATCGCTATTTAAAATTTTTAATATTATTTTGACGTTGCTTAGTGGAGGGTTAATTTTCCCTTCGATGATTAGCCCTCTTTCGCCGTTAAACTGAACCACATTTTTAGAGCAATCGTTAATTGTTCTATATTCCACAGCTTCAGGTTGAAATAATAAATTTTCAGAAGATGGAGTAAATTTTAACAATTGATTATCTTTTGTTCTGTAGATAAACTCATACTTGATAGCTCCATTGCTTTGTTTAACTCCCTTTAAGGGCCCAATCCTAAAAATAAGCAGAAAAATGCAAATTTATTAATTGGGGAGAGGTTCATGCATACTAAATTCACTAGGAGCGCTGCCATCAATTTATTTATTTTTTCCTTAGAGCTCTCACCTCTTAACTTGTCCGTTAGGATGAGCAATATCCACATGTAAATCATTCACTAAATCAGTGCTAAAAATACTCCCAGATACATCATGAGCTACTGCGTTTAATTTTAGTGCAGGATCCGTTCCTACGTTATGAGTAAATTCATCCTTTTCATAGCCGTGACACCCAAACGGCTCGAAATAAAAAGTCGATGATGATGGCAAACACAAAGTATTTTCTCCCTTCTCAAGAAACATTTCCTTTTTCCAATCTTTCGGCCCCCGAATTTTAACATCAGTCGGATGAGATGATAAAATTTTAGTTTTGAAACCATTTTGCACGAAGCTCTGAACATTCGTTTCGGAAGAAGTAACAGATCCGGTTTGAATTTCTTTTTCAAAGCACCAATATTTACTTTGAATTTCTATATCATAGTTCCCAGGCATTACATCATCAAACGAGTAAGAAATTTGGTCCCCTTCTAATGTTTTTAATGCAATTAATGTGTTTTTCGATTTCATTTTAATTATTAATTCGTTAGCTTTATCGTCTTTTGAAATTTTTACAATTTTACCACTAATTCGTCCTTTTAACTGAGAAAATTCGATATTGTATATTGGTTGGTTGACGACTTTAATTTCTCTAGTAGCTGGAAGATATCTAAAAACAAAATCAAAAATTGAAATCTATTGCGCTTACTGATCGCAATACACTTCATCTTAAAACTTACTGCAATCCTTTTGATTTTTCAAAATCTGAAATCTTCACATTGAATGTATACGTTCCTACTTTCAAAAACTGACAAAACACTCCAGTTTCCCGAATAGCAGCAACTTCTATCACCAAATTTGGTTGGCTATTTGATCTTATTTCAATGTATCTTGATTGCTGTTGCCCTGATGGAGGTGTCACTTTCCCACAAACTTTAAATTCAGATGGATAAATATTTTCTATTTCAGGCGTGTTTGGTGACATTTTAACAGTGATATCCGTAAACTTGACATTATCTAAAAAAAAAATCAAAAATCAATTCCATCCCTCAGAAGTATAATTCAAAGAATCAATTTTGCATACCAGAACGAACTGATAATGTGTAGCTCCCAGGCTCCATACTATCCAAATTATATCTCCCTTCTTCATCTGTGCTCGTTACTAACTCCCCATTTAAATAAATTTGAGCATTTTTAATTCCAGGTCCGTTTTCATTTGACAAAACTCTTCCACTTATGCTAAACCCTTTGACCTGTAAAGCAAAAAAAAATTAATTAGAGATCCTTATTACGGTAATGTTCAATTCTAATACTTACTAGAAAATGTTCAGTTAAATGAACATGACCATGATTCACAACAACGCTCATTTCCTCAGGTTGCACATCAAACTTTACATAATGAGGTCTTATTTTATAATTCCCAGGAGGAACTGATTGAATACGAAAGAAACCTTTTTCATCTGAATTCACATGGCAAATAAAATCTTTATACTTGAAATTAGGTAATGGACTTTTTGAACAGCCAGGTATCTCTAGTTTACTTGAATCCTATTTAAAAAAAAAAAATTTAGAACAGTTTCATTTTCCAAGAACAAATTACTGACATTAGTTTACCTTATCACTTCCTGATAACACAAAATTAACTCCTTTAATAGGCTCTCCATTAAACAAAACCTGCCCAATAATGTCATAACCACTGACTATTAATGAATTATCAGGCACTTGAAGATTACCCTCTTTCACTGTGAATTTAATTGAATCTTTACTGAATTTAAAACTTTCATGTTGTACTTTAATTAAATATTTATCAGGTAAAATTGGAGTAAATTGGAAGTATCCATTTTTACTAGTTACAGTGCTTTCTACTCGATTTTTATCTGTTTCTGATATTACATTAACAATAACGTTTTCAGGACCCTCGTTATATCCTTTACTTGTTACCTAAAAAAAAAATGTCAGTTAAAAACAGATCAAAATTGATATTACAAGTAATGATTGATATGCTTACCTTTCCATGGATAGCAAAGCCTTTAAACGTAAAATTAATGTCATTTGATTTTGAGCAAGGATCATTAACACCATCAAAATTTAAATGAACTTCCTTTGGGTCGAAATACCAACCAACTGGTGGTTCTATTTTTAATAAATATTCTCCTTTATCATATAACGGAATAAAATAATAACCATTTGTAGGGGCGCAATCACTTGATTCTTTCAACGTCCCCTGTTTAGTATACCTGGCAAGATAGAAATAAAAAAAATCATTTATCACTCTAACCTAACTTCGTTAGAAGAGATGTATTTTTACTTACAGTTTAACATCGACTTTTGAAAAATCTATAGGAACTTGACTTTTTAAAAAGCCCCCGCATCCTAAAATATCCTGAGAGCTTTTTTTAGCGAGTGAAAAAAATATTAACAGAAAAAAAAGAAGTTTTATCCTGATTAACCGAATCACGGATGAGTCGGCCATGTTCTTAATCATACGACGACGGCGAGTGAGTCGACTCAGACAGATTTGAACGTGTAGAGACACGTTGTGTTTATTCGGTCATTCGGGTCATTCAGTCGGTTGTTTTTGTACGGTTTTCTGTTAGTTTACATTCTACAGAAATTTTATTTAATTGAACTAGTGTGTTAGTAAAAAGGTGTGATAATGAATAGAAAATGCGGTTTTTCTTATTACAATAACCATAATAACGAAATGATTAAGTTATTTACAATAGACGCGAGCTTGCTTCGCCATAGCCATTGGCAGTGTCCCTTGAATTTTTTAAGGAAGGAAATAAGTGCTAAAGAAATAATTTTGATGAAGTCACGTTATTATTACGGGGACTTCAGCCTGAAAAGGTAATTTTGTAATATTTTGTACTGTCTTAATTGTATCTTGCGAAGGGTATTATATCCAGTTTAGGTTATTTGGCAGTCATGTGCTTCCATTACTTTGTTAGTGTTAAAGGGTTATAAAAGAGTTTGAATTGACCTTTGCGAGGTTCATTAGGACTGAATGACACACAAATTTTTTTTACCTTTTAAAAAATTTTTGGGATTAAGTAATGACTGCGCAGAGTCTATTTTTTTTCTCATTCATCTTCAGCCCTAAACAATCCTTTACGACACTTTACCATTGTTCCTCAAATCTTAAATGATTTAAAAAATTTGGCAATGAGGCATCTACTGTATGAATTAAAGTCTCAGGGTAATTTTTTTTAGTATTTTGTTTAAGTGAGCTGACATTTCTGTTAACGTGGATCATCATAGCATTTTTTTAAAATTAATTTTCCGGTTATCGAGACTCAGTGGACCTGATGCAAAATTAAAGCGAAGGCAAATATTTCTTTGATAGATTGGTGTTAAATTTTTTAAAAATCGTTGCATTTAGATGGTGGCTCAGAATTTAATCAGAAATGGATATCATGGAAGGTGAAATATGTTCCTATTTGTTAATTGTTAATAAAATTGATAATGCAGCTCTGTTGATTAAGGTGTTATGCAGTAAAAGGTGAATTTAGTTTTCATATTGATTTTAAATGAACCTGGGAAGCCATGGATGAGATGGGAAAGGGCATTTCAAAAACATGATGGGTTTTCCTTGAATTTTTTAGGTTATCATGACTCCGTTAGTAGCCCTGATACAGAATCAAAGCAAAGAGATTATTTCTTTAATTGATTGCTGTCATAGCTATTTAGTATGGTCGTATTAAGATGCTGGCTTAAAATTAAAACAAAAACGTACAACATGGAAATTAAAATATGTTTCGTCTTCTTTTTTGTTTAAGGTGTTTGACAAAGGAACAGTTGCAGGTTGCTGGATGGATAGGAAATAGTTGGTAAGCTTCTTTTTTTACTTTCGAGCGACACTAGGAGTGAAGGAAGTATTGTAATCGTCGAAAAATTGACTTTCCGTAATTTTAAGTTTTTCCAAGTTTTTTCAATTGGGAAATCCGTTTCAGGTGTTGTAGAGCAAACGTCCGTCCGTCGTTCCGTCGTTCCGTCCGTCCGTCCGTCCGTCCCTCCGTCCGTCCGTCCGTACACAAAGTCCCGATTTTCTCGAAAACGGCTCCTACGATTTTTGTTAAATTTTGCACAGTTACACTAGAGGCCGTGACAATGAACACCCCGGCGGCGGTTTGGCTGGCAAAATTCGAATTTGGCTGCAATCGGCCCAACTTTGGGCCAACTATAAAAAATTTCAAATTTTTTGATCGAAGGTGTTATTCGGGATCAAAATATGTTCAATAATGCTGAGATATGGCCCATCCGCTATTTTGGCCATTTTTAGGGCAAAATCATGACTTGCGAACGGACTGACAGATTTAGGTCCGATTTGGTTCAGAGGCTTGTGGGGCAGCTCTAAAAAAGGTATTCATAAAAAAATGTTCATAGGCGACCCCCGAAAATCCGTTTTTGGCCATTTTCGAGCTA
The DNA here is from genome assembly GCA_023512825.1 of Liposcelis brunnea. Taxonomy (NCBI): domain Eukaryota; kingdom Metazoa; phylum Arthropoda; class Insecta; order Psocodea; family Liposcelididae; genus Liposcelis; species Liposcelis brunnea. The sequence continues at coordinate 13,547,406 of CM042068.1, read as the reverse complement.
AACCATAATTTTGAAATCGCTCAACGGATTCCCCAAATTCGGTAAAACCTTTTGTCAAGTGACAGTAAAAAAAAAAAGTGGCTCTTTTACACGCACCCAACACGGTTAACGCAAGGAGCGAGAAAGTTTGTACAGGGTGCGTGCGCCATTACCATCCATCCACCATTACTGTGCGATTCCTCCACTGTGCACATACCCGGACTGAGGGACCCCTAGTTTTTTTTTGATTGACTCTGGCCTTTCCAAATTTCTTCCATGTTCATCACTTCTCGCTGATGCAAAGCATAGGTGGCGAAATAAGAGTGTTCCTCGAGGACATCATTGTGGACCGAAGGCTGTTTATTCTGAGATTCTACTGGGCCGTGGCTCTCTTCGCTGTCCTCATTACCATGATGTTCCTCTTGCTGGGTCCTCCAAAGCGAAGGTATGTTTTCTCCTTCTTGTTTATTATTCTTTTTTAATGTACAATATGAAAAATTTACATGAAATGCATATGAGAGGTCGATTTCATTCAGTTTTTGATGTCTGTATTTAATAGGGGTGCATTTTTTTTTTACTTTCGAGCTCCCTAGAGTGAGGAAGTATTGCGGTCGTGTCAAAAATGAAATTTCGCCAAACTGCGTATTTTGCCGTGAAATGGCGAGAAATGACCGGAAAAATGGTTTTTGGGCTGACGTCCGTCCGTTTAAAGTAGGTTCGTCGTGGCGAGTGGTAAGAGAGCAAACGATGACCTTACACTTTTGTGTAAGTTCCTGAATTACACTTAAATTCTTTCACAGCGAGAGTTGAAAGGGTAGGTGTTGTCCTACATCATTGTTTCCGGCAAGTATAACGACGACGTCTTCTTCATTAATGGTTGACACATCGATACTGGAAAGTAATTGAGCCATTTTTGCTCCCGGTTTGACCGTGCTTTCAATCACCGGAGGACGAATAACACATGAAATAGTAACAAATTTTTAGCCCTCAGTTGTGGGGACAAAATTTTTAAAATAACTAAAAAAATTAAATTTAAATTATGGAAATCATACTTACATTCGTTTCAATTATCGCCAATTGAATGTGAAACTTTGAATCGCGAAAAATATGGAACTCGGACTTTGGAATCAGGATGATTATGCAGCTAGTTGATTTTTTTCCCCGAAATAGGTACTGAATGCAATTTAGGCTTTAGAGGAAGGAGGTAATAATTATAATAATAACAAATGTTTAGCCCTCAGTTGTGGGGACAAAATTTTTAAAATAACTAAAAAGAATTAAATTTAAATATAGTGGAAATTGTAAAGTCGCTTCCATTATCGCCAGTTAAATATAAAACTCGGACTTTGGAATCAGGATGATTATGCAGCTAGTTGATTTTTTTCCCCGTAATCGATACTGCATGCAATTTAGGCAGGAAAAAGCGAGTTCGTGAGCAAAAACGCTTGAAATGTGTATAGTTGAAAATAATTGAGAATTCTTGAAACTTTTTGGTTTCACTGGAGGACTAATAACATATATGAAATAATAACAAATTTTTAGCCCTCAGTTGTGGGGACAAAATTTTTAAAATAACTATAAAAAAATTAAATCTGTATTAAAGTTGACTTAATACTTTCATTAATTTCGTTTATTAATTACAATGGGTAAGACAATGTTACACGTTTTCCATACAATCAGTTCTACCACTACGATCGACAACCATTGACGACCCATGTCTCGACGTTGACTCACCATTCACTCACGTTGGTCGTGCTGTTAGTGCTAGAGAAAAATGAAAAACTTTCTTCCTCGACAGACTCTTTCCATTCCAAAAAACTCTTGGTAAGTGGGGGAAAAAAATTCTTTCACTGGTACCTTTTTATTATGCTCATTTTCCATATGACTATTTTTAATTCCACAGATTTATAGAACCGAATACCGCACTGCCCACAGGGCCACTTTCTGTTAATATTACAATTCGCATGAATATTTTGCTTGTGACGCAAAAGATTTTGTTTGGTTTTAAAATTTAAAAAACACAAATCTCAAAAAAAAATGTTTAACTTCCGTATTTTTTTTTCATTCTCACGTCGTCGTAATTTCCATCTGCGTCTGTGGCGTGTTGGGAATTCATGTTGCGTATTGTTCATGAGGTGGTAAAAATTTGTTGGTGATTGCTGTAGGTTGTTTAGGGTTCGACGGCCGTCGATGGTAATGGTTTCACTTTAAAGCGGGCTGCCGTGGTTTTGTTCCATTGGCATAACTTGATTTCTCTGGTAGCGTTTTTTCAATGCCTTTTGATGGGCCTTAATTCCTCAAGTTTAGGTAATATTTCTTGCTCCATTTCATTGAAAAACTTGCATCAATCTTGCCAGCGACGGAATTTCATCATCCAGCAAAGACAGCTCCCAAGCTTCGCGTGAAGCGTCGTCTAGTTTTTCGGAAAGGATGTAAACGAGCATAGAATTTCAGTCATCTACATTTTCTTTCATAGCCTTGAGTGAGCGGATGCTTTCATCTGTTGTATCTATAAGATCTCTAAGCGCGCCAGGCTCTGATGTGGCTCGCTTTTGGTTCAAAAGTTTCGACAACTGGCTAAATACGATATACCGTTTATACTGGTATCGGTTTTTAAGCCAATTCCATGCTTCGTCGTAATTTTCGTTCGTACTGGCTAGATTTTTGATGAGACTTGCTGCGGCTCCTTGAACTGAACTTTTTAAATATTGCAGCTTTTGAGCGTCTGTTAGGTTGTGATTCTTTTGGATGGGGCCCTCAAATAGATCTACAAACGACGGCCAATCCTCGATTCTTCCGTGAAAAACTGGTAGTTTTAAAGGTGGAACAGCGATGGTAAGCGGTGCAGGCCCTGCAGAGTGGTTCGATTGTTCTGAAGTGGACCTTGTGGATTCTGCAACCAGGAAAAAAAAAATAATAAAAACTACTTACATCAGAAGGATTCTTTGACAAAAAACAAAACTTGGCGACTTACCTGAAATGAAAAAGATTATAGGCCTACTTATAAAAATTGTAAACTAATAAGTTGTTGTTTCTGTTACTGTTTTGATTTGATAGAAAGGAAATTTGTGAAATAAACGTTCTCGATTTCGAAATGAGACTGACTGCTTTTTTATTCAATAAGTTCATACATAGATTATTTCTTTGCTGACTTGACCTTTTACAATAAATGAAAGGAAATGGTCAGCAAGACTATTCTACTGAATGGCCGGAAATGACGGCTCATTTTTAACAGTTACTCCTAACTACTCCCCCTAAGTACTACTACTTGATTTCTTCTTCGCACATTAGAATTTTATGATTCACCTCTCCATTATCATCGAATTATATTGAATCAAAAAATTGTCCTTTTTTTTCCCTAAAGAAAGTTGATACAGAGAACTTTCATATCTGTTGATATGTTGAGAATAAACCCTTTTAACCTTTGTCGAATCGATAAAGCAGTTTTAGCAAACAAGGGAAGAAACCAAGTACGTTGTTTTTCATTTAAGGCACAAACCGTTTACTTATCTTTTATTATAAATATAAAAAAAAAGAGAAACTTCATGAAAAGCTCTTTGTAATTTCGTTTCAAAAAAAAAAAAAAATTATCGAACGAAAAATGAGACAGGAAAATCTAAAAGTTGCTTAACTTTTCTTCAAAGAGCTAAACGTTCCTTTTCTTTTCTTTTTTTTCCAAACATCTTTGTTTCCGCGTTGCAGAAAACGAACACCTGGAGAAAAAAAAGGGTTGAGAAAAAAAAATTGGAAATTTCATCAAATATGAAAGAGCGATGGGGGATGAATGCAAAAATAGTTGAGGATTTTCCCGTTGTTCTCGACAGAAGCGCTGTCGTGCAACGACCTACTTCCTTTCATACACCACAGCTTTAGGCCAGTCGATTTCGAGTTCTTGGTTGTATCGTCAATTGTTTTCCTTTTTTTCTTTCATTTAATAAAAATGGTGTCAGTTCTCATTCATCAAATTCCTCTCTGTAATGGATAATTTCAACGTTTACGAGAGGTAAGAATTATCGAGACCCTCGAGCGAATTATTCCCCTTTCGGGATTTTTTTTTCCCCTTATCGCGAATATTTTTTTTTTCTTTCCTTTAAATGAAATCAAATAAATGTATCCTATGAGTCTCAATTTTGGAACGTGGGGAGGTTTGAATTTCCTTCTGCTCTCCCCCCTTTAACCCTCGTTTTCGTCTTTTTTCCCTTTCAAGGCCGATTCTTAACTAAAATAGAAAATGAAATGCAGATTTTTATTTTTTTTTCTTTATTTCTTTTCTTTTTTTTAGTATTGACAGACAATCTTTTGTCTTTTTTAAATTTGAATTTTTTTTAGTTAAATTCGTTTTAATTTTAGGATTTTAATTTATTCTGAATTAAAATTTTGGAATTAGCTAAGTTTTGAGATGTTTAAGGATTCGAGGACGGGAGAAGACTAGGCAATTTAATGCCCTTTCTAGGATTTTACTAAATTCAGTTGGGAGTTCGATTGAGCCACAGACTGCTTTAGGGGCCTTTTAAATGACTATGATTTTTTAAGGCTCATAAACTAGTTTGTAGTTTTAAATTAGACTAGCTCCTAAAACTTTGACTAAAGCTGGGTTCTATCCTGGATCATCGGGGTCTGAGTCTATCCCTGATGATGCTAATTCACGATTTAGATTTCTCCTGCCAGGGTCAAAAGAAGAAAATAATTAAGTGGGCCATGTCAAATGTCGCGTTTCGAAAAATAAGAATTATATTGTATTTAAAATTTTCTTCTGTGGTCACTTATGATCTTAATCCTTCTCTAGGCCTTTCTGAATAACAATCCTACTTCGAATTATTAATTCTCATTCTCCTACTGCCTAGGGCGGACTTAGCCCGGCATCATTGATGGTCTCGGTTGGCACCATCTCCGCCGGGAGAGCGTGGCTTCCCGCCGCTCTTCCGCCGACCTTCCGCCATTGCCTGCTCGGCAATGGTCGGGCATCGAAACAGTTATCTCCGACAACGAAGGGGACAAAAAAAAATAAAAAGAAAAAGGGGTCCTAAAACTACGAGAGTTTGTCGGAGAAAAAGGGGAAGTTCGTGGGGCGGTCCGTTGGTCAACCACCGGGTCGCGTCCGGCTTCGGTTCGAGTGCTAGATGTAAGCTAGTTTAACCGTCTAAATACTTCAGAAAATAAAACCCACCCAATTTCCTATGAGTCAGTAAGCCTCGGTGGCTATCGAGGAAGTAAGAAAGAAAGAAAACAGCTCGTTATCGGGCCAGCATTTGCCGACAGCCCTTAAAATTTCAACATATTAGAAGAGATAACAATAAAAAAAAACGCATTCGTGTCTCCGTCGATCGAATGCCATCCAATGGATTCTCGCGCGCTTAGTAAAATAACTAAAGTTGATGTCCTCGACGTCGATAGCGTATCCATCGGCAAAAGGACAGCGTTGTCTCCGTTGAGGACAGATGACTCCTAAAACTCCATCAGTTATGATCCTGAAATAAACTTAAATCTAATGTGAAACGGATTCTCCGGCTCTTCTGAGAGTCCTAGATAGAAAACAACAACATTATAACAATTTAAAGGCAATTTATTAATCTGCACGATAGATAGAATTATAAATAAAATAATCAGTCTGTCATCAGTTCTTCGAGACCTTAAAAATATGTGCAAAATGGCAAAAATTACCAACCTTTGACCGACTTCGAATACAATCAAGGTCAAGTGAAAGAAGGGGAATTATTTCCTAGGCTCAAATCTTGGAGCGTTTAAATTTAAAGCTTGACCCTGTTCTGAATTCGAATTCGGCCTACGAGCTAACTCAAAGTTCTCAGCGAGATAGGTCGCTATCACTTGTGTTGGCTGAACTAAATGTTTAGCCTCATTCATTCCCTGTACGACGGTGAGAGCTTTGAGCGCTTCAAGATCGGGTATCGCTTGGTTTACATAACGATCGTATTTCACTTTCACTTGTTCGGCGAAAATTTTCATCAACGCGTCCAGTTGTTGCTTGGTGCTCTGCATCATATAAAAATGAGCGTGCAACTGTCGTGATGTTAACTGGAGGTGATTGAGGATCGCGTCCTCGTCGCTGCATGCGGTGATAGGTCCTCCGAGATTTGCTTCAGCTGTAGAAGGTGGCACAGAAGCTGCTCCAGCTTGGTCAAGCTGATTCTCTGCTTGCAATGGTCTTTCAGGACTAACGACGCGAGGCGGTGTATCCGACCAGCGCCGATCTCTTTCTGGCGTTAATCGAGATGCTATCGTATCCCGATCGTTCGTGTGCTCGGACGGAATGGACTGCGTAGCCCATTCGTCGGCCCATTCATGCACTGAAGATACATGTGGCGGCGATGGCGGTTTCACTGGCGTGACTGGCTTGTCTAGCCAATAGCTATTTTAAATATAAAAACAGTCTTAAATTATATCCTTTATTTATGTGAGAGGCTCGGCTAAATCTCATTGTCGATAAAAGTAACTTTGATGATATTTAAAACACGGCTGCCGAACCCCTCGTGGCTTGTGCTTTCGCCACAATGCGGCCAAAAATTAATTCGTGATAAATTAATTATCCACACAGCATAATTAGATGATAGCATTATTTATTTAACTCTCTATCGCAGGTTTAATTAAAATATTTTTTTACTTTTAAACTCACCACGGAGTTATGACATGTCAAATCCTGTTGGTGTTTGCACGGCCTTGTTCACGATCCTGAATACCCTGGCTCGTAATGGAATTTGGAATTTTGGCCCTCAGTTTCCTTTTTCGGAATCATCTTAGCCTAATTATCGGATGTTTTCTTCCGTTTGAAATTTTATCTACACTTCTCCCTGGTCTAGTGAACGAGAAAAAAAAAGTCGCACGACCTTGGTTTAGATTTCAATTCTCAAATAATATTAATTATCCATTAAAGACTCACCCCTCTAACAAATTCGCTACTTTACATTATCACTGATGACTCCCCGATATTTTCTTATGCACTCATGGATTAAAATTTAATATTTAACATGAAAATAAAAAGAAATATCGCACCTGCCATTACGACAATCCTTATCGCGCAGCGATCATGGCGAATCTGTTAGAGTCGTATTTCCCGTTGGTCAACGTTTCCGGTCATTCGATGACCGACGTTGCCAACTTATTTTTCTCGCGCGTTAGACGGCGAATTTAAAGGACGATGCCCAGAATGGGGGTCAATCTGCCCCCTTGCGTCATATTTTTGTGGATGTTGATATCGAAACAAACTAAACACCATTTGATAGGGTCATGTCTATAGAGTCGGTGCACATTTAGTTTATTCCGGGGAAACGATCCTAAGTCAGGAAAATTGAAGTTTTGTTAATTAACTAAAGGTAATATTAGCTATTGTTCGGTAATTTTAGCTAATTTTAGTTATTCTTAGGTAATTTTAGCTATTTTTACCTATTGTTAACTAATTTTAGCTATTTTTAGTTGCTGGTAAAATTTTATCAACTTCAATTTTTACAACTTAGGATCGTTTCCCCGGAATAAACTAAATATGCACCGACTCTATAGACATGACCATGTCAAATAGTGTTTAGTTTGTTTCGATACCAACATCCACAAAAATATGACGCAAGGGGGCAGATTGACCCCCATTCTGGGCATCGTCCTTTAAAATAATTTGCGGGTTTTCATCTTCCATAATTTTTTATAAATGATTCTCATCAGCCCAAGGGTGTTATTGATTTTTTAAGTCGCGTACAAAAAAAAAAATCGCGACACAAACATTTTCAAAATACTAGGTAGCCTTTTTAATGACTATGCAAAAAGCATAGTCATAAAACTGACTTCACGTTAGACTAACGTGAAGTCAGAATTACTAACATGTCAGTAATTCTGGCTCTGTTGTGGAGAGTAGCCCATGATGGTGATTGCATATTTCGATTTCCCCAAGCAGGTTGATGCGTACTTGCATTTGCACAAGCAGCTGGTGACATACTTTGATTCCTCCAAGCAGGTGTATTCTAAGAGCTTTCGTTAATCAAATTAAATTTTACTAACTATAGCTGATCTGTCATCGCCACCGTTATAGTTAGTAAAATAGACCACGTGGGGCTTGGATCACTTTTGATTAACGAAAGCTTTTCAGCCTTAAAAATTAACGTAAAGTCGTGTCCTTTTTTTTCAAACGTTTAAACCTCCTTATCCTCCTCTACCATTGTGATCAAATAGAACAAAAAAAAAACGACTGCCCTTTGACGAAAAAAAAAAGCAACTTTGAATGACATTATAACGATTTTTTTTTTTCAAATCCATGTTTTTGATTAGAGATCTGAATATGAATGGTACATGGAAAACTCACACACCCACATTCAGTAGCGACTCTTTCGAACTAATTATCAACACACATACGTAAACAATACGTATTCATCTCCGCCCGCATATTCTCTTATACCTTTGGCAAACATTTTCATAATGGATTATATAGGCGTTTAATATTATATTAGTGAATAAATATTTCGAGGTCCCAATTTCATTATCGAGAGCCGTGAAAAATTGGTGTGGGCTCAAGCCGTGAAATCCTCCATCCCTGGCACAGACTCCGCATTTACAGTATTTTCCACCTACTTGGATTAGACTCATGCCCGAAAAGATTTATATTTTTTAGCTTGGAAAATTCCGCATAAAATTTTTCTTTCTTGACTTTAGGGTCTAATCAGCCATTGAAAATAGAGATTTTGGTGATGTAAGGGTTTTAAGTTATTTGCAGGATGAGGACAACATTGTTAATATCATCATCTTGGGATAGAAAAAGGGGAAAAGGATTAATTGGATTTCCAATCTCCCTAAAGCGATAATATTTCATTTTTCGAATTTTCTTTATGGCGATTGTTGTAAATTAATTTTTCGATTTTTCGATGGCCATAATATTTTCACATGGATTTATCTATGGCGATAATCTTTTGTTTACAAAATTTTCTACTGCGGTTATAACTTGTCTTCATTTTTCCCCGGCAGTGATATTAATTATTTTTCAGAGGGGCAGTATTTTGGATTAGTTTTTCAGCTTGAGGGTTGTTGTGTGTTTACAGAATCTGGATATCCATGGAATCTCTACGGGGGCTTAGCCTGAAGATTCTCATTCCCCCCAAAAAAATCGTAATGGACTGAGATCCGCAACAAAATAACTTTGTCGCTCCAACCCAAACTTTCAATTAAAATTTAAATAATCTTTCACGTTCACTACCTTACACCAACAGTGTTGACGTTTAAACAATCTACTCCAACCGTCTTCCTTAATATCTTTCAATCATGATTAAATAATAAACGACATCTTTCATTAATTCTTAATCATTGCTTCCGCAATTTTCAGCTCGATAACGTCAAATTACTAAAGAAAAATTGAGATTTTTAATAAAAATTAAATTGGCTAAATCTGACTAAGAATACAATAAATTTTAAATGCTGAAGAGACTCGAGTATGACGTAACAACTTCTCCAACAAGATGGATATCTTGGAATTTCATTTTCTCAGATTAGAATTATTTCTCCTTAATAATTTAACATTCATGAACTTTGAAAAACTTTCTCATTTTTTCTTTCTTTCTTTTCCCCGCTCAAGTTAAAGCTAATCACTCACTAATCACGATCATGCCAAAACCATGTGCGGCCCTTTTTACGAAAACTTTAAATCTCCCATAAAATACTCAGTAGCACCAGCCTAATTTTGTTTTATTAAAATTTGCTGCGGCTTTTATGAAATTTTTGTTTTTTCAACGGATACAAAAAAATTAAACGGTCTGCTGGATAGAAGGATCTCTCTGCTGAATCGGAACTTATGGAAGAGTGAAGAAGGTTGTTGGTCATCGTGTTCTTAGTAAAACCACTAAGAATATGATGACTATGATATGATTATTAACAGTACAATCAAGTTTTTTTCCTTGGGTATGGAATTCATTATGGTTTCATTTAGTTTGAAAATGGCAATTTTTTTTGCATCGACTTCTTGAGATGGGCTTCGCTTTGGATGGAATGGAAGATCTAATCCTATTGTCTGTTGTAGCTTCATTAAAAATCACCATGTTCTTAGTGAAACCACTGCACTAAGAATATGATGACCAACAGCCTTCTTCACTCTTCAGCTGCTTCCAAAATCTGGAAGCTCTATCTCATGAATATTTCACGAGCTAGAACATTCATTATTTTCATAGACGGAGGATGATTATTGTCATGGTTACAATAATTGTCTTATGAAAGCACGGTCGCCTTCGTCTTCGTCTCTCTGGCTCTGCCTTCATCTGATCCTCGTCCGCTTTAAGGGTTTTGTTCTTGGCCTTCACTTTAATAACTGTTGATTCACCTAATTACTTCTTCATCTGTTTCCTTGTATCTGAATATTTCTTCTACTTCCTTTTGGTCTTGAAAGCTTTGACGATGGCAGATCCACCTTCTTGTGATTGAATCGCCTTTGTCTTCGTCTCTCTCAGGTTCTGCCTTCATTAGAGCATCGCTCGTTTCAAAGGCTTTAATCCTCGATTGAACCTATTAACTATTTGAGTCTGATATTAAAATCTAAATCAGCTTTTAAAATTTAATCTCATCAAACACTTTTCACTCTCACGAAATCTTGAGAATGAAAAAAAAAGGGAAAACATGAAAAGGGATAAGAATACCTGTTGAAATATCAAAAACGTCGGTTTTAAGGAGAACGATACAAGAGGAAAGATATTACTTAAATTGAAGGGAAAAAAGGACTATTTTTACAGCAGTAGAAACCCCAGATCGTACGGTAATTGTTATGGCTCAACAGAATAGAAATGTTGAGCTTGGTGCTTTGGTTCGCTATCACGTACTATTTTCAAACGTTGCCTTTCCGACACTACGGATTATGTTTCTCTTCCCGACTCTTGCCTTTTTCTTTCAAAAACTTCTAATAACGTAATCCTTATTCAACATTTTTTCCTTCTTTCCTCCCTTTAATTTTTTTTTTCCTTTTTTCTTCCCTCGGCTTTTATTTGCTTAATTGCACTTCAATGCCGCTTTTCTTCCGGTACGTGCGGATATTTTTTCCCTTGATTTACATTTACCAGCAGCGTCGAATTTTTGTTGATCTTGGGGCGAGGAGAGCTTATAAAAACAGGTTTTATGGATAAAACCGTTTCTTGCCGGGAGGATTGATTTAAGTAATTTTTTTCTCTTATCCCCAGGCTTGAAAATAAGATTGTTACTGACTTTTTACTGATATCAAATAAATACTCCTTTCTAATTTCCAATGAATGAGATTTCATCAGTAAAATTTCTTTCTAATTTGATCGCTGCCACCAAAAAATTCTTAAAATAATTTGAAATACATTTTTATCGCTTAATTTACATTTATAATTAACTTTTTCGTTTAAGCGCCAACTCTCTGTTTCCGAAACAGAATCTAATCATTCAGCAATAACGTTTCCTATAAATGAAACTTACAACAGTTCATCCTGTATCTAACACGTTTTAACAACACCCCTGAGACTTTTGATTAAAGTGATGTGATGAGAAACCGTCAACTTTAAGCGACTCTTAAACTTCTTCCCAAGTATACGCGTATCTGTATGCAGGGCAACGGGACCGAAAAAAAAAATCGCATTTAGAATATTCTTCATCCCCTGGAGCCTTTTTCAGATCATTATGCAAACAAATAAATCCTCCATAAATCATCTCGCTCCTCGATATATACATTTTTTCGCCTTTCTCTGTATAAATAAATAGATGATAAATGAAAAGATGAGAGAGAGAGAGTTTTTTCGATACAAGACAAACAACACACCATACAAACGCACGCTCGAAAAAAAAAAAATCGAAAGAGATAGAAATAAAATACAGAGATAGGAAAAAAGAAGAAAAACGCGATATGGAGACGTTACGATCATTTTGCAATCTATCCATCGATTTTGGATTTGCATTAAAATCACATTATCTCAAACGCTGCCTCCTTTTGTGTTCCTGTCCCCTCAGAACGGCCATGTTCGATATGTCTATACGTGACGGTTCAAGGCTGCCGAAAGTTCTCCGATCGATAGAGGCGCTTTGTTGAAGTTAAGATATTTTTTTTAGAAAAGGAGAGAAGTTTGGGTGAAAATAATGGATGAACGCCGGTGGGTGTTGAAAAAGTGAGTTGAGTACCAACAGCAGAATTAGATGTGTTTGGTCGGTTTTAGGTTCTTGGTGAAGGTGTCAAGATTGAAGATTCAGGACAAATTCAAGAGACTGTTATATTAACCCTTTCCTGCTCTTAAGCAGCTGAAATTTGCCCACTTTTATTTTGAAGTACAAATATCCTTATAGTGAAGTGCTAGGCCTAGTAAGTTCGCCAGAAATTCTAAAACTTCTAAATCAGGGATATGCAACATGTAGACACAGAAGCCAGATCGCTGGCTTCTGTTTCCTAGAGAATTCAAATGGCAGCCAGTGGCAGCGCCAGAAAAACTGTCTGGACGGGGCTAAGGGTGGGCTACAAATTTTCGTGTGGAGCAAAGTCGAACAATGTTACAATACAGCGATATTAAGGTTCTTCCCAAACAGGTGGGGCCAGACTTTTTCCTTATGGCGACGTCACTGGTGGCAGCGTGCAGATACTATCCAACGGGAGTCAGGATCCATCTACTTTCTGACAGACCCAGTTCTATTCAGGTTCCAGGCATAAAATAAATCTTTATTAATGCAACTGACAAAATGCTTTTATTTCTTTCTTGGTTAACATAATAACAAACATGGCGAACAACATTTCAGTCAAAGGAACCGGCAAAGAACGAGTTTGTTACCAACTTGATTTCAACACCAAGATTTTGTGCTCGTTGTCTTTAATAAACTTCTGAAATTCCTGAAACTCTCGACTCCGTTTGGAGCTGTGGCTGAAATAAGAGTGAATATATCGAGAGAGATTTTCAATTTCCTTTGGCAGCATAACACAAGCCTTGATAAAGCAATCATTTGCTGTATGGCAGATACATCCAATGGAAAGATCAATGCTTGGTATAAGCCTACGGGACCGCTTTCGCAATGAGGAAATAAGGATGCGGACTAGGATCGATGATTTTGCGCAACGCCTTGCAACAGCTAAGTGGCAATGGGCAGGTCATGTCGCCAGGGAGGATCCGGATAGCTGAACAGCACGGATGGGAAGATGGAAACCTCGAGCGTTGAAAAGAAGCATCGTAAGACCACAAAAGAGGTGGTTCGACGACATTAAGAGGGTGGCGGGACTTAAATGGTTACAAAGAGCCCAAGACAAGGAAGTGTGGCAAAGTTTGAGAGTGGCCTTTGTTCTGGAATGGACGGATGTAGGGTGAAAGAAGAAGAAGATACAGCCAAGTATAACTATTCTCTTGAATCGCTCGTTACTCTAGCTTAAACTTGTTACAGCTTCATCATTTTCAGCATAATTCTCAAGAGCACGTTTAAATCTGCAGTATAATCGGTCTCAATGGCCTACCTCGCAATGGCTTCCCTTTAGTTTGCAAAGAGACTCGCAAACTCAAGTCTGAGTACTTGTGAGAGTTCAGTAACCTAGTTGCAGCGATTTGGCTGGCCAATTAAACCTCAAAAGTAACCACTCGGCGCCATGCTGCTAAGTGTTAACAACACTTCCAGGCCGCTGCTGCGACTAACACGAATTTCCCATGCACTGAAGATGGCAAAGGTATATCGATTGATTTTCTTTTTATTTATGTTAATTGCCATTTATCATTCATTTTTAAAAAATTTTCTCGGAAAACCCTTAACCGCGTTTATTCCATCCCTTGATTTCCGGGAATAAAGTCTTTATCATAATTCTAAAAAACAAAATTGTAACTCTCCCGGAATCTTGAAACGCGAAGGGAACGGAAAATCCCCGTTTCCGATCCTGGAGTTAATCAAGTTTCGTTTCCCATCATTTGACAACAATAACGGAACCAATAAATCTAATGACAATACATTGTGCTTGGATCCGTGCCACACACACTAGATAAAGATGGGAATATCTTTAAATCTGTTTGGGCAACAGCGACAGCCGGGAAAACGCTTTTAAAACGTTAATTAACTGTAGATACATATCTTAATTTAACAACAGCATTTTGTTGTATAACGTTATGGACTTTTAACTATGGCACTCATCTCTTTAAGTGTCCCTTAGACGAGACGTAGACGGGCTGAAGTGTTTTTTTGATTAGAATTTGATGGCTGAATCTCCCGAGGGGAGAAAGAGAGAGATTTTTTTTTTACAACGTAATAAACGAATAGGTTTAAATTGCGGATTTATATTCCCAGCCCTGATTTATTATGTTTTACTTGGAATTACTTAATTGCGTTAGATCCCGACGATTCTTCGGAATTTGTAATGAAACTCGCGGATCGATTAATTATTTATTTCAAGTTTGGAAATCTTTCAAAAACGATTATTTGCATAAGATTAACTTGTCTGAGGTAATTAATTACGCAGGTGTTACTTCCTTTCAGTCTTTTTTAAATAAGATCAATAGTAGAAAGGCTTAAAGGGTTTTAAGGATGTGGATTTTCTCTCTTTTTGGTCGTTTTTTTAGCTTTTCAGCACATATTTGATGCTTTCTTTTCATTTTTTAAAGTGTTTCCGGTATCTTATTTTCTAAAGTTTTTGAACCAAAGCCTTTTCCTTTGCTTTCTCTTTTTTTAAAAGGAAGTAAAAGTTGGATAAACGAATGCGGATTTTTAAAAAAAACTCCTTTCTGTTATTTCTGGATTCTTTATCACCCCGTTTCTTCGGATTTTTTTTGTCAGGATGAAACCTACTCTAAAAATTTTATTTTAAGGCTGTAAAAAAAAACCTTATATGAGATCTCTTCAAAACAGAGATCCGTCTATTTAAAAACTAAAAATACTTTTCTTCTAATTTTTTGATACATCTCTTGACATTTATTAAATTCTTTACTTAAATGAAATTTTCTTCGGAGAATCTTGCCCTTTTGTATATAAACCCAGCTCATTTTTGAAAATAAAAAAATTTTCTTCTACCCGCCATCTGCTGGTTTCTGGTACATCGTTTTATTTTTCATTTTCTTTAGAGATTTTGCCTATTCTCCGATTGAAAATTTTATTTTTCCTTCCTGAGCAATCTAAATATCCAGTATTATCCAAAAAACAAAAAAAAAATTTCCTTTTATTCGATTTCTTTTTCACTAAAAATTCACAGCTTAGCCTGGCGGATTTGTTTTTAAAACGTCCGTTCTGATTATTGTCTAATTTTTCCCTCCGGCAGGAATTTTTTTTTACGTTTTCATCGCTTTTGAAAAAACGATCCGTCATTGTTCTTTCGTATATGAATAAATAAACATCGTTGATTTGCTTAGCGCTTGACGTTTGTCGTTTCAATAATATTCCCCAAACGATACCATTTTCCATTTTTCCAAAACTCTTAGAGTTAGGAGTTACGGAGTTATGAAAATTCATTTACTTGACTTACACCCCTTTCTAGAATTGCAGTCAAAGCGGAGCGTTCTTCTCCCCATCTCTCTTAAGGACACCTACTGCTTGGGCGGGGCAAATCAATTTGTTCGTATTTTCCTCATTTTCATGAAAGTTGAGCATTGTCCCATCTGAAATCTTACCCGAAGTTTCACCCGAATGGAATACCATCTTTACCGGATGTAGAACCAGGCAGGAAAATTTTCAAACTTTTATAACTTTTAGGCGGGAGAGAAAAGTAAAAAATATTGTCCTCCGTTTTCGTAAGTTATATTAATTGCGTGTGTCTGGATGGCATATTGGTACCCAATTGCCATGAGTTCATAATTCAAAGTAGCAACTTGACATTGAATGCAATCCATTTTCGATGTGTGTGCTTCTGAAAATTCTTGAAGACTGTTGAAATCCAAGCTTCATCCCTTCTCTTTATATATACCAAGAGGAATGGGATTTGGAAATTGAAATTCCCATGGGAATGGGAAAATAAAATTCGCGAGAAAGTTGTATGGGGTGCGAAGCACCCCATACAACTTTCTCGCGAATTTCAAATTTGTAACCGTGATTTTGAGGACAACGGAGAACCAGGCTAGCTGTGAGGTTCGAGGTAGGATAATAGGGCTTCTGGAAAGAATCAGGACTTTGCCATTCAATCTAAAATACTATCAGTTAATAATAAACAATCCGTCTCTCCATATATTGTAACATTTTGAAAATAACCGATCTCGTTGATAACAACTTAATTAACTTAGTCTTTACAAAAAAAATTAAATAAACATTTAATTAATTGAAGCTCCGGATAAAATTTCGATTCTTGAAATATATGCGTTTAATAAAAAAGAAACTAAACCTACTCAAGGACGGATTTTGGACGTACCTTTACGTCTTTTGCAACCCATTTCCAAACGCCAAAAGAGAGAACAACGCTTTTCCGACAACTCAATCCTGACTTATACCACAACACATTAATTTCCGACAAAGCTAATTCCTCTCTTCATATTATCTTGAAAATATTAAGTTTCTCTATTTTTACAAGTATGTTAGTAATAAAATTCGCGAGAATGTTGTATGGGGTGCTTCGCACCCCATACAACTTTCTCGCGAATTTCATTTTTGAACATTTCATAAACTAAGATTTGATAATTCTGACTTTCATTTTTCAAAAATTCCCATTTCTTTGTCATCAAAAATTCTTTCAAATAATAGACATTTCCTAATTCAACAAAGATTTAAACTTTGATGATTCTGGCCTTCATTTTTCGAAATTCTGATGCCTTTTCCTTCAAAGGTTCCCTCAAAAAATGGCACCTCTAAATTCTATTTCAAATTCAGCTTAAAAATTTTGATCTCCGTTTTTCGAAATTCCAATTTCTTTCCCTTCGAAAATCCTCTTTAACAATGGGCAGTTTTAAATTCTACAGAATTTAAGCTTTCTTGGTTCTAATCTTCGTTTTTCGAAATTCTGACTCATTCCCCTTAAAAAATATCCTCAAAAAATGACACCTTGAAATTCTTCATAAATTAAGCTTTGACAGTTCTGCTCTTCGTTTTTCTTTCGTTTTTCCTCCTTAACAATTTCGTCAAAAAACATCTCATCGAATTCTTAAAAGTCGAAATGAAGACATCATTACAGTCCACTATCTTGTAAATAGTGATGTCAACACGGTCAGCCATCTTGGTTTGGTGTTTATAAACAGGTCTTTGATTGTAATTTGTGAACCCATCCACCGATTGTTCTCAAATTTTAAACAGTTAACCCTTGCACAATGCTCCTTCATCCAACGCAAAATTACCACAATCCGTTGTGGTTTGCCCGAGCTATGTCGCAAAGAGACAGGCCAAAATTTCAAAGTTCAAATATTCGCCATTTCCATAATTTTTCGAATTTTGAAAAAAGAAAAGAAGACCCCCTCTTATTTTTCGACGAAGAATACGCGAGTGACAAATTTTTTCGATCCGTTGCGTATTGGCGGAGATATCGAGCGCGGCGGACGCGGCGGACAGACATCATCTCAGAATTTGATTTTATGAAGTTCTATGTAATTTTCATCTTGATATTCGCAAGAATAAGGATTTTCGATTTTCAGGGTACGGCAATACTTTCGTCACTCTGCTTCGCGGTCGCTCGAAAGTAAAAATATCGTTTTGCTTGAAAAATGTATTCAGATTTATTGGTTGCCAGTAAATTAACTCCAAATTACATTATCTATTTCATGGTTATGTTCTCAAGGTCGCAGACTTTTTGATCGCAGACCTTTTTTTGTTTTAAATGATCCAACATTTTTTTGTTGAGAAGAGAGCACACGGTGGCTACCTTTGGAGGTGGGGCGCACCTTTTTCCCACATTTTTCCAAAACTCTTTTTTCCAAAACTCTTTACTTCGAAAAGGAATTCGCCTACATGCAGTGCGAACCTTTTCCGCTCGATAAAAGACGGAAAGTTTCTAAATGGGAATCGAATAAATAAACACTTTAACCCTTTGACCCCTCGATTTTTTTGATCCGAAAACCGACAAAAAATCTAATGTGAAAATTTCAATTACGTAGATAGAAGAGTATAAACCAAATGTCGGGACATGAATGGCATCAAAGTGTACGAAAGGTTAGGTCTAAACAACGTCGAAAACGAGGTCAAAAGGTCATATAAAGGTTCAAGTCGGTAACGGCGTTTCTGGGACTTGTAAATTTTTATCTAAATGGCTTTAGAACTACCGCATTTGCTTTACTTTGTTTTTTTCGCCTCCCCTTACCCCCTCAACTTCTCTTTCACCTTTTTCTTCCTTTCCCTCAAGAATAGGTTAACTATCTTTCCCTATACGAGGAATGTGTGTTGTGGAAAGGGAGAAAAAAGAAGAGAGGCTTGATAAAAGAGATTTCTTCTATCAAGCCTGGCTCTTGCTCTGCCCGCAAAATTTTTTCGTCCTAAACTGCATTCGGGGCTACGAACTCGACACTTTTTTTTCTTATTGGACTTGGCGAAGCTGACTCATGCTACTTGGGCCATTCACGACCTCCCAAACAAACATTTATGGCTTGCGGTATTGAGAGCGGCGAGGATTTCCGGTTTTGGGTATGCCCGTCAAGAATTGACTGCAGAATGAAAAAAAATAGATTTATTATTATTTACTATGAAAATATAATCATTTTGAAAGTAAAAAGTAAAAAACAAAATGGACCTAATCTACTGATTTATCACGAGTTGTCATGAGTGTTCGAATAATCACGTTCTATGGTTTTTTCAAAGATGACTGTTTATGAATACTTCATAAATATAGTTACCGTCGAAAGTTATTATCGACGAATTGTATACCATTGAAAATTCTTTTTGATATAATTTTAAGCCATCCACCCAAATTGGTATCACCTGGAAAAAAAAAGTGATTTTTGTTGAATTGCACGCTTTTAGATTTAAATATTTATTTTAAAACTTACCGACAAATTTGCTAAGCCAACCCTTCCTTCCGAAATCATAAGAGCAAATTTTTTGGGCATGTATTTCAAAAATGAACACAACACGTTCATTACATTGGTAGGGGGTGCCCTACTCGCACACGAGCTTTCACGATCGAATCTTTCACGATCGGCGGCCATGGGGAATAACTCCTCTACGGTTAACTCAATTCAATTCCGGATATTCCGCAACCAGGAGAGATGCTTACGGCCAATTCTTCTTTTACCCTCGACCTTGCCCTGCATGATGGTCTGCAGCAGCCTGTACTTGGGTCCCCGCAACATATGCCCAAGGTACTCCAACTTTTTGAGTTTTACGGTCGCAAGTAGTTCACGGTCCTTGTGCAACCAGCTCAAGACGTCCTCGCTGGTCATATGTTGGGTCTAGTATATTCGAAGGATCTTTCTGTAACACCACATCTCGAACGCTTCCAGACGATTCATCATTCCAACTTTGAGCGTCCAAGTTTCGCAGCCGTAAAGAAGACTTGGCCAGATGTAACACCTCACGACAGTTAGACGAATGGGAATTTTCAATCCTCGGCAGCGCCGGAGTTTTAATTTCTCTCCCGGTTCGGGATTTTTGACCTAAATTTACGTGTTCAACTGGACTTGGATACGGTCGCTTATCTTCGACTGTTTCAACTTTCTCTTGAGGACTTTAATCGGCTTCTGCTTTACTAACTCCGTGATCGTGTCCTCATCACTTCCCACTTCCATCGGGTAGAGCCGCTGAAACGGTCGGGTGATCACTTTCCCTTTTACCCGAACCTTGGCAACTCTATCCTGACCATCGACACCTGCACATAATTCCACCACCCTTCCCAGGGGCCAGAAAGAACGTTTCTCTTGATCCGAGCCGACGATTACAATGTCGCCTTCACGTAAAGTCATTCGGCTGCGATGCGCTTGTTCCATTAATAACCCCAGATATTCCTTTCGGAAACGGTCACGTATATTTTCGCGGTTCCGTTGGGCTTTCCGAACTGTCAGAAGTAGATGCTTCCGGTCGATCGAATCGAGATCATCGACATCGACGCACGTGACGTTATTCAATAATAATGCCGGCGTGAGGGGGACCAGATCGTCTTCCTCCGAAAAATAAGTAAGTGGGCGATTGTTAACAACCGCTTCACATTCAACGACTAATGTACTAAGTTGTTCCATCATTAAGTGTGCCTTGCCAAGGTTTCGCCGTAAAAGGTCCTTCACTATACGGATAAGTCGCTCCCAAAATCCACCCCACCATGGAGATGCGGGGGGATTAAATTGCCATGTTACTTTTTCGACAGCACTACTGCGTTGAATTGCGTCCCAATCTAGGGCCTCCAGTTGATTATTGGACCCACATTTTTGTTTAATGCTATTACCACAATTATATTTACACCCACATAAATATATATACACCGGTCATCTCCAAAGCAAGCTAAGAAACCAAGGATACTGAACATTTTCGCTCACTAAAATAAACCGAGATCTTACTTAAACAGACAAAAGTACGAAAGTAGATGTCGGGAAAAAAAAAATCTCAACCCCCTTCTCCCTTCTGCGATCGCTCAGTCAGCTTGCCACTTCAAAAATGTTATTCGTAATGTTATGTTAGAGTTTCAACCCTGTAGGAACTACAAATAGTAATGTCACAAATTTCAGTTGAAAAACAGCAGGTGGCACAGTCACGTCGAGGTTCTCTGGGGGATCTTCCCCCACCAACCTTCAACCCCCGGTTGAACACCGTTTCGAAATTTATTAAACTACGTTATTCCGCTTTTTTTTTTGTCGGCTATCGCGGACTGGCAATAAGCCAAAGCATACTCGCCGTACGCGGACTCTCGCCCCTTCCCTTTCTCTAAAGTAGCGAAACATCCCTTTCTATCTCTTTCTCCTTTCCTCCCACAGCATGAGCGATTGTCCTCATATTAGATGATAAGCGGTTTAGAGGTCAGAAACTTTGGCAACAAGTTGAAAAGGAAACTAAAGCGCGGTATCGGATTAAATAAACGCGCGGGGGCTATAAAAACTAACGCTTTTGCCAAATTCGTGTATATTTGGGGGGTGGAAAAAAGGGAAGTAGGATAACGAGTCATCCAAGCTCGTTTATATACTTAGCCCGTTTCCCTTTCTTTTGATATCTCGTTAAATCTTTTAAAAGCGAGATTTAATTCGTTAGAGGTTACCGCGGTCTTTTGAAAGGAATTTTTTTCCCCCCCGAGCTTGAGTTATATTATTAAAAGGCGTATAGCCCACGGGAGTGGCTCTGTGTGTTTTTTTTTTATTGGAATAAAGCGTCAGTGCGGCTGAGCTTTGTCTAAGGTCTTATAATCCCTGACCGAGTTTTCGATATTATCGATTTTGAGCAGCTGACGCAACTGACAAATCGTTGGTGTTTCCCGAGGACCACAATAGTTTTGGCTAGTTCTATACTTTTAATGAAATATTGTCGTTCGATCGGTAATTAGAAAAGAAATTATAAACGTGAGAAAGTTTCGTCATTTCTCTTTCAAAGTTTCAGAGTTGTTTCTAGTTTATGATTTTAAGGGAGTGAGAAACGGCAAACGCTAACAAAGAAAAGTTCGAGCGCAAATAAGAAATGTAGAAAATTTTTAATGGCTGAAATTTTAAATAAACAAATGAATCGGGTTAGAAATAAAAAGTTGAAAATTTATTTCACTAAAAACTGTAAAAAAATAATAATATAATTTTTATGCCTCAGTTGTGGGCGTGATCTCTGGAACCTTAAAAAAAAAAAAAAAAATAATATAAAATCGATGGCTCACTTGTAGGCATTATTTTTTTTTCAAGTACTGAGTAAATGAGGAAGCAATATTAACTTAAACACTCACTTACTCATGCCTCTTCATATTGTCGCATCACAGATGCCAGTTACAGATGTCGGGTAGTCGGTGGGAACTCCAAATCAAGAAGTCCCACAACTGGTTTGGCGCACTTGCTCTTTAGAGTTCTAGATTCCTTCTGAGCTGGGAGGTAGTAATCTGGTAAGGGTCCTGCTCAGGGTTACGAGATAGTGGTAGGCAGCAGTGCCATTTATAATTTGTTGAGCTCATCGAGACTTGATCTCCTTAAGGACTCGCCAGTGGCAACCATATAAGCAGGATTGGAACAATCAGAACTGCGCTGGGAAGGCAGCGGAAAATCACAACAGTATTTGTTTCTTGTAAATTATCATGGCGAATAATACAGATTGCTATGATGATGGCCGATCTTCAGAGGAGAGGCAACTGAAGAAGAAGACGTCCCGCATTCAATACATTGTCCTCCCAGCAAAGCCGCGGCCTTCCAAAAGATCTAATGCTAGTCGGGCTTCCATTCAGAACCTGCCAATGCTATAAGTTACTGAACAGAAATACTGTGGTGAATTTTCGACCCTCTGTTTTAACCTAAGGCCACTTCCGCCGACTCGGTACCATGAGCCTGGACCTGGAAGGAAGATATACAAGTCGTAGTTCTCAAGGCAGGTCTCGGTTTTCAATGAGAAGACTGGTCGGTTTTGAGTAATTGAAGGATGCAAGTTAAGATCTCCTCACGCGAAGGCCCGACCCGCGAGCAGGGGTTACTACCGGCTGGTTACGAAGGAAAAAGGCGCGATGTACAATTACCAGACCAGGACTTCAATTTTTTAAAAGTTCACAGTTAATTAATATTTTTCCCAGCTTTGTTATCTTTTCCGGGTGAATGAAGAAAATGCATGTATCGTTTGTATATCGGAATGTTGATAAACTAAATTTCATTTTCACGGAAGCGGATGAAAAAGAATCCCTACTAAAACTACATTGGAAAATTTTTCGTTTTTCTCGTCAAGGTTTTTCCTGCGAGATATCCTCTCTTCATAGATCCGGAGTTATATTTTTTTTTAGTGCAAACGTCAGCCACTAGTAGCGCTCACCGTCCCGTTTAACAATGCTTGAGTACTGCAGTTTTTGTGTTTCCAACTTCATATTGCGGTTAATTGGTTTATGAAACATCCCTTGTTACTCTTTGGTTTCCCAAAAGAACAACGTAATCGATGTAAACGGAAATAGAGGAATCAATGTTTTAATTAGGTCACTTCATTCAAAATTTCCCTCCCTTGTATTCTCTGTTGCATTTGTGATTTGTCGTAAACATTGAAACTGCATACCGCAGTTTATTATAGATGGATTAACTTGACGCATATCAAAAATTATTTGGTGTAATTTCCACTAGGTTGGCAGTCGGGAGATTTATTTTAGGGTTAATTTGGCGTGATCGGAAGTGGGATGAAGAGATTTGCAGGTAAATCCGAGTATGAAGTTAAAATGGCAATCGGTTGGCCAAGTTGCGAGGACCAAAAGAGATGGTCTGTGAAAATAACGCAAAGTTTGAATTACTTCTGTAGACCCATATAATGATAAATAAAAGCCACTCTTTATAATATGGTCCATGAAATTTCCATGAGTGGCTTTTATTTATAAAGGCAAAGTTTCACATACTGCCCCATATCAGTAACTAGCAGCTCATTGAAGCAAAAGTGTCTTGCTGCACCTGATGGCTGGTTCTTATTTTAAGTTTACCTCCTAACATCTTCTTATCTTTAGGCACGTAGTGGGCACCTACTGACCAGAATTAATTAATAAAAATACACCACCTTGGAGGTCAGTAAAATCTCGAGATTTTACTGACCTGCAAGTTGGTGTATTTTTATTAATCTTCTTATCTCTTAGTCTTGGACTTTATTTCCTCAAGTAAAGACCAATAATTTCCAATTAAGTAATCTGTATTTTTATAAAATTTAAGATCATTTGAACCTAAATGTAAAATAAGGTTTTCTATGGTATCACATACTGCCAAATTTGAAATATACCTGCCAAGTTTTTTTTTTCCTTGGAGTGGATAGTTTTTTTTGGTTTTCCGTCGACGTCAACTTCGTTTTGTCATTTGGTGAAAGCTCCGTCAATCTATGCTACAGATGCGCCATGCTAATCGACAAGTCATTAATTCAATCAAGCTACGCGGGAGCAACGAAAGTGTTTTACTAACAATTTAGTTATAGTGCCTAAAGGGCTAGAGATACTAATATTTTTGTAAGATAGAGAAACTGTGATATTTTTAAAGATAATACGAGATGAATTTGGCATGGTCGGAAATATGCTTGTGGTCTAATAGCCTAGGATTGAGTTGCCGGAAAAGCTTTGTTTTTTTTTACGTTCTGAAATGAGTTACAAAAGATGTGGAAGTACGTCCGAGTCCATATTTGAGAAGGTTTAGAATTTTATTGTTTTTTTTTGTTTACGCATATCTTCAGGAATTGAAATGATATCTGGCGTTTTGGTTAAATTAAACGTTAATTTAATTTTTTTTTAAAAGACAAGTTAATTAAATTATTGTCGATGAGATCGACTTCTTTCATTCTGGTGCAATATATGGAGATAGATTGTTGATTATTAAATGATGGTATTTTTATTTGAATGGCAAAAGTCCTAGTTTTTCCAGAAGCCCAATTAACCAACCTCGAACCTCGAACCTCACAGCTAGCCTGGTTCTCCGTTGTCCTTAAAATCACGGTTACAAATTTGGCTGTGGCATTTGACTGTGATTGCTTTAATGTTGTAGCTTGAGTTCTTAAATTCTTACTCCCTTTAAACATCACTTCATTCCCTAAACACTCCGCTGCCGCCCTTGGCTACATAAATAATAATTAGTTAAGACTATAACTCTTTAACCAATTTTTCACATTAATCATTCTTATCGCTCAAAGTTAAAGACTTCATTTGTAAATACATCCATGCTAAACACCCTCATTTTCAATTTACCAAAAGCGGTTAAATGCTTTTAAGTGATAAAAAATGTAAATAACTTAGAAAATAGTTTGAAAAGAGAGGGGAAGAAAAAAAGTGTTTCGGTGTCGTAAAACGGACGAGCGAAAGAAAAATTCACATCATTTTTCATTTAGTGATAAGAAATGATGGGACACGAGGCTTTCAACCAAAGAGTGAAAGGTGAAAGGGTGGGGAAGAGAAAAGCGTAAGGGATGAGATGGGAGTAAATTAACTTCTCGGCGCCATCAATGTCAAAATCACATTGTTTTGTCACCGCCTTAACAATACTTTCATTTCGTATATATATCCCGCCATGCGTGTAATAAACAATCTTATTTTTAGCTTAGTCCGGGGTTTTGTCGAAATGAATTATTAACCCCTCCCGAGAGTGATCCTTTAAATTGAATTAACCCTACAGCACCTGAAATTAAAGGAGAACGCGGGCTCGTCAAAATTGTTTCCTTATCCGTGTAAAACGAAGGAATTATTTATAGGTTAAGCGGGAGTCAGAAAAGTAGGAAAGCATTAAAAAAAATGGAAGGATCCATTTTCCGACCATTCATTCATAAAATTTTTCATTCATACTTTATAAGATAATCCCTGTATAAGCGCTTGAAAGTTTTCTTTTTTTAAATTCGAGTTTCCGATTTAAAAAGTAAAAACGATTAAAGAGGTCTTTTTGAATTTATTTTTAAATCCTGCTATTTAAAATAATTAAGTGGGCGTTTATCGAGTTTGGAAATTCTGAAAAAAAATACGTGCGTACTGAGGTTAAAATTTTCCCAAAGACAACGAATCTCACTTAACGACAAAATGCATCACTGTGGGATTTTCCCTCGCTTTATTTATTTCTCTTTTTTTTTTTTATCCTTCTCTCCAAGGATTCGAAAATAAAATATGAAAATTTGATTAAAAAAGTTAAGAAAATGGCAGAGTCGATTAGAATAACAATCAAATGATTTCTAAATTGAACAAGGAAGAGAATTTTTTTTTTTTTAAAAAAAAAGGAAATTCAAATTAAAGGAGACGAAGCCAGATGAAAATGCATCAAAAATAAAAAGAAACCTCAAGAGAAAAAGATTATAAAAATGATCGTAAGAAAAAAATATTTTTTAAAAAAAGTGGCGGGATTTATTTTGAATGAAATCGACTGTACTTACCTACTTAAAACTCGACAGCCATCGCCTCATCCGATTTGAAAATCAGTTTTGAAACAAGAAAGAGAGAGAGAGAAAAAAAAGGATTAAAAGATTATCAAAGTAATCGAATTAGACGATTAATCAAATTAAATGCTTAAAGAGGAAAATAAAGAGGTCGATCCGTTGCTTTTCGGTTTGAAGGTTTTCTTCGGGGTTTTATTTAAATTCTATTCAAGGAACTCTGAAGTTATTTTTAGAAAAGAAATTTTGAAAATTTTATAAAACGAGACAAGGTAATAATTAGAATTCAAATACAGATGTGAAGGTTCGAAACAAAAGCTAAGCAAAGCAAATCAACTACGAGAGAAGTTAAATTAATAATGGCATTTTGATCCGGATATAAATGGAAAAGGGAATTCAGATGATACGGAGGCGGATTTTGTCCAAATGAAAGCTGAGTCGTGAGCTAAAGGTTTTCTTGTCGTTGAGTAAGTTTGACTAACGTTTGTTGGGAATGAGTTATGCTTATGTAAGCGGATAGGATCAAGCACATTGAAATTTCAAGTTTTGATTAGCGCATTAATGGCATTGTTAATAATGGATTCCCTCGTTTATTCTGTCCAATGCTCTTTAAAAAAATCTAAAAATTTCTCCTACTCATCCTGCTGTTAAGTGATGACTCTATGGTCTCACTATATTTATAATGCTTAGGTTGGTACTACTGGGTTGATGATGTAACACAATGACTCGCTTACGATTGTTATCTTAATATTTGATTTAATAAAAGTTCTTAAATAATAAAAAGTGATTATTATTTTAAAGACATCATATAACATGTTCTTCGCATAATGGCAAAACCAAGTGTTCAGTGCAATTTACCGGCTCCATGGATCCTCGAGGGAAACGTGGCCGCCAATTGGAAAGCCTTTTATCAGTCCTTTCAAATTTATTTGAAGGCTTCCGGACTCTCAACTGCCGATAATGAGCAGAAAACTGGGATTCTGTTAAATGTAATTGGCGTGGGTGGCGTCAAGGTGTATGCAACGTTCGGATTGCCAGAAGATGCACCGTTTGCTGATGTAATCGCCAAATTTGAAGCCTATGCGGAACCAAAGAAAAACATATTATATAGTTGCAATATGTTTAATAAACGGCGCCAGGGACAGAATGAACCGTTTGATACATTTCTCACTGATCTCAAGACATTAGTCAAGTCTTGTGAATATCCAGATGAAGATCGCGCCTTAAGGGATAAGCTAGTGTTTTCGTCAACTGATGAAAAAGTCAGAGCTAAGTTGATCAAGAAAGGAGGTCCAACACTTGAAGAGGTAATTCAAGCCTTCCGTTATGCGGAAATCAATGACCGGCAAATTAGTAATGTTGAGAGCAACCAACGTAAATTTCAGGATTGTATCTTGGACCTTAGTGCCATACAATGTTTTTACAATATGTTTCCTGAAAGGGGAGATGTTAAGTGATGACTCTATGGTCTCACTATATTTATAATGCTTAGGTTGGTACTACTGGGTTGATGATGTAACACAATGACTCGCTTACGATTGTTATCTTAATATTTGATTTAATAAAAGTTCTTAAATAATAAAAAGTGATTATTATTTTAAAGACATCATATAACACCTGCTATTTCCCAAGCAACCAATCCGACCAAAATGACGTCTTTTAGAACACAAGACGTCAGAAAGACGTCTTTTAGACGTCATCTTGCTCGGATTGGTTGCGGATTGGTTTGACGTCTAAGACGTCGGAAAGACGTCTTTTAGACGTCATTTTGGTCGGATTGGTTGCGGATTGGTTTGACAGAAAGACGTCTTTTAGACGTCATTTTGGTCGGATTGGTTGCTTGGGTTTAACTTATCATTCTCAAATGACATTAACAAACTTATCAACTTTGCTTTCGTTTACAACGTCCGTTTAATCGCATTAAAATCGAAGGAAAGAGAGAGATGAAAATAGGTAAAACAGAAGAATCTTCGGATCTCGTTTGTTTACATCACCGATTACGAGAACCTCTCAGACATCCGGGGAATTTCGGGTTCAGGAAATGAAATTTTAATCATTTCATTGAAGCTTTCATCATCGTTTTTGCATTAACTTCTTTTCTTCAATTTCTAATAACAAAAGGCGATTATATTCCGACCTTAACGTGGGCTTCTTTTTTTCATAATTTTTTTTTTGAAAAAAAAAAAGGGAGATTTAATCAAGTATTCCAAAGGCATTCGCAGCTGAGTTGGAATTAAACCGAATTAACTTTTTAAAAAACTGAATGAATAGGATTTTTCCTGATTGATTTTTTTTTTAAAAACTCGACTAATCGTCATAATCTGTATTAATCTGTTTTTAAGTTTTAATATCAATCCACGTGTTCATAGAAATTACTGGGGGGGAAAAAATTAACAGTCGCCCCATGTAAAATGGCAAACGAGAAGTTGGGTTGAATCACGTTCGAACCGTTCTCTCTATTCGTTATTTTTCAAATGAAATTCGTGACAATTTCTTATTTAAATTTTTTTCTTCCTTTGCTTATTACGTATTCCCGGCTTATTGAAAACGCACAAAACGGAGCATGAATTATCATTTTTTTAAGTCGCATTTTTTCTTCTCTCCTGCGCCTCCACCTCTCTCTCTTTTCCTCGTTCGTGACGAGGAACACAAGAAAAAGATTTTGTTATATTATACGGTAAAAGAGGAAACAGGAGAAGAAGAAACAGAAAGAAGGTATTCTTTTTTTTTTAAAAGCATTATGGAAATTTTTCTTTCTTCTTCTCCCTTTTTTTTTCAACATCGTAAATCGAAAAAGATTTTTGAACGGGGCAAACGTTAAAGAGATTTCGTGATTACATTTAACTAATGCACCTGAGAAGAAATTTGAATGTTTTGTTATTAATACTGAATTGCGGCAAGGAAATCGTGTGACGTCGAGTTTGTTCATTAGAGGAGATTTTCAATATATTTGTTGATAGCTAGAAATATCTTAGCTTTTTAAGCAAATGATTACTCGAGTTTCTCTTTTCCTTGGTCAAATTATAACTCCAGAAGCCGATCAAAAAATTCTAGCTTCGCTTTACTCGACCCATTAAACATATCTTTCCCATATTTGGCTAAGTTCAACCGCTTGGCAAAATCTTATCTTCAATATTTTCTAATGACGTGGCAAAATAAATTGCGGACATTACGGTTTCCTCGGAGAATCCTGTTAAAACTAACCCTAGAAAAAAAATTTACCCTTTTCTTCTTCTTAATGACAATGATTTTTTCACTTCCCCTCTCCTTTTATTCAAGGTCAAATTCACCGTAAGGAAAATTTCGATATACTCGTTTCCGCTTTATCATGTTCATTTATTACTTTCATCGACACATTCAACCTTTTCAACTTGTGTCGCTGACTTTTTTTATTTTCCATTTTGACCTTTTTTTTCCCATCTTTTTACAATCCCGTATATATATATATATTTTTTTTTTCTCTATAAAAAGAAATCAAGTGAGTGGCTTTACGCATTTTTTTTTTAAAAAGATATCGTAACAGAGATCTTATTTCCGGTCGAAGACTTTCGACCATGTTGAATTTAATGCGATTTACAATGATATGAGGGATTTTTTTTTACCTCTTGCAGCCAAAAGCGCAAAAGCTTTTTCTTTTTTTTTTTTAATCGATAGGAAGTTGAGGGCTTTGCGGGGTTGTCCAAAGAAAACAAGACGATAAATGACGATGAGACAGCCGCGCCATACTAAAGATATCAATTTAATAGCTCGGAGCCGGTTTATTTTAAGTAGTTTGATGTGAATGGGGGTTCTGTTTTATATCATGGGCGACAAGAAACCGCTAGAAATACACAAATTACAATGTATTTCGAAACCCGTTAATCAAAGGGGGCTTAAAAGTTTCCTTTTCTCATTTTCCTTTGTTAGTTTATTTTTTCGAACAATCAAATGATTGTTTAAGTTTTTGAAATTGGTTGTTATTTCCATGGAGACATCCATAGCTGGAGGGTGACCATAGCCGGGCAGTCGACCCTAAAATTTCACAACGACTGAAAAATTAATTTATTTAAAAAAATAATACTCTCGCAAAAAGTGAAAACGGATGCCAGGTCGCCTCATTCTTTAATATATTTATAGTAAACAATAATGCCATTTTTATTTTTCCTTTGAATAAGGAAAATCTGGTTTTAGAACATTCAACCCGATTCAAGACCTAAAAACAAACTTTTTCGACCTAAAATTAAACTGTACATTTCATATATCTTCTCTCTTTGGCCTAAAACTCCTAAATTAGGCGAAAAACAATTACACGAGAATGAAGCTCAATATTTCTTTCGCACTTGCAACTTCCCTGACATTTCGCACAAGCAAAACAACACATTCTCGAATTCCTCATACAATAATTCAACTTAATGTATCACGTACCTTTAACCTAAAACCCTTGCACTAAAATTCGTGTCATTTATTTTAACTCGTATGCATGCTAAATTCTCGCGGCATGCACTAAAAAAAATATCATGCTCAGTACAATACTTCATTAACCCAAAGTGCAATCTTAAACCTATTCTGCAATGCGTTTTTCCGTTCAACAAAAAAAAAAAAAGATTACAGACAATTACTCAATTTCACGGAATTGATGGACGCTCTTACCCAACTCCCTCTTGTCAAGTCGATACAAGATAATCACAATTAAGCGGTGTCGGGGGATGAGGCGGGCAAAAAAAAAGGTTTTTCATTTTGCGACAATAGTTCTTTTTACTTAAAAAACATTATCGAAAACGGATAATCGATAGCAAACCGGTATTGAACGATTTCCGGTTAATTTATCAGAATTTCAACTTGCTTTGGGGATGCGTCGTTTCTTATACGGGAAAACCGGATTGAATTTCGAAGAGTTCTTAACGCCCGTATCACAAAAGTTTTTAATGAAAAATAATGATATTTTCCTTTTCTTTTTTTTCCTCCTGCGGAGGAAAAAAAAATTCATTGCTATGCGATTTGCGTTTTCTTTTTTCGCCAGGACTGGATGAAAATTTTCGCTAATGTATAACTCGGTTTAAAGAATAACAAAAATTACGTTCTTAAGTGTTCGTGCGGCGTGTGTCCCTTTTTATAAATGCATTATAAATTAATATTTACATAACGCGGAACTCGCAGGCTTTGCGTTTCGGTTTAAAAATAATATAATACATTCTAAAAATAAATTATAACGAGTTTCCGTCTAATTTAATTTGATTATCGCAATAAATAGCTTACACGAATTATTTAATCGCTTTGTATTTAATATTCAGAGAATTGATGTCGGGGAGGGAAAGGCGGTTATTTTAGTTTGAATTTTTAATTTTTACGAGTTTGTAGTACAAGACTGAGCGACAAATTTTTTTTAGTCGGGTAATTTCCTGATTGTTATTTACAAGGTTGTAAAATAAAATGAAGATTAATTAGTTTAAAGAAAGAAGTTCAGGGTTGACATCGCCACTTTCCCCCCAGTAAAATTTCATGTATTTTGTGGACAGTGTTGTCATTAATGTAAATTTTTTAATAAAAAATAAATGTTGACCTCTTAATTGTTATTATCAATTTAAAAAAAATAAACTTACCTTTTTTTTAAAAAAATTCGTGCGCTTGTTCTGGGGGAAAAAAAAAACGATGAAGATTTTTTTTTTATTAAAAAAAATTTACATTATGACAATACATCTTCTATTTTTCTAATCCAACAATAGATTTTTAAGGTTTTTTTTTTTGGAAAATCTACTTCTCTCTTTAAACGAAACTACAGCAGGAAACAAAAGCCTTAGGGACTGAATGGCTTTAAAGTATTTAAGGCTCTGTCGCTGCCGCCATTTTGCCGAATCTTTCAGATGGCCTAAATTCAATATTAAAGCCTGCAGTTGTCAAATCAATAATTCGTTTTTACTTCTCCACATTTTTCACTTTCAAAAATGAGGTTTCTTCCCCTTACCAAGTCCCAAAGCCGTCTTAAAAGATAAAAGCTGAGAGATTAAGATTGAAAAATAACGGTCAGAAAATAATAATGGCATTATATACGCTTTTCACTTTTAGATGAGACTTTGAAGTAGTGGTAATGACAAGGAAGCAAGATGGCGTCACTTAACTCAAGTGTCACTTTTTCCCTCTCTTTTTATTCTTTTTATCCCCCGTAATTAATTTAAAAATCATCCCCCTTATGCTTCGATTATTAACCGATTTATCATGTCTTTTGAGATTTTTCTTTCATCGCCCCCATTATTATTTTTTTAAATCAGAAAAATATCCCAAAGGCGAGATTTTTGAAAATCTCGGAAAAAATCGGAGGGAAGGAGACTGATGTCTTTTTTCTGGCATAAATCGAATTATGTTTACTCTAAATAGCGAATCGATTTTCCGAAGCTTTATGGCAGATATATACAAATTAAAATGTTTCTCTTTTATGAAAGAAATTAAATAACCAAAAGTCGGAGTCAGAAATTCCGAAAAAGCGGAACTTCAAGTTGAAGTGCTTTTATGATGGCGGTATCGGACTGTTTGAAATAACTGCTTAATATTTTCTCTTCAAAAAGGAGCATTTGTATGTCGGATAAAAATTTTCATGAAACGGATTTCACATTTGCAAGTTTATAAGGAGTTTTGTTTAAAAGCTGGATTAGAATATAAAAGCTTATTTATAGCTTTAAAGACGCGGCTGAGATAAATTAGTGTATACCCAGGTTGTATTGCGAGTAATGGAATTATGCTATCTTAAATCTTAGAAATTCGGACTGGAATTATTTAACGATCCTAACTTTATTCCTACAGGAAATCCCGCTTTAAAGAACCACAAACGTGACAATATTCAAAACTTTGGTCAAATGCTCTATTTGAGGTTGGGCTTGGTTTTGCTATCTTCGGCTTGGATTTGCGAGGCTTCAGCGTTTCTTTGAAATTGTTATTTTGAGTAAAGGGGACTTGTTTTATAATGCGACCTGATTTCCTCGAAAAGGTTTCCCTTGTTTAGTTTGAATCTTGAAGTGGAGCCAGAAATACCGCAATTTGATACGAAACCAAAAACTTGAGTGTCTGCTAAGTTGGAGAGTTTGTAAGGATTGAAGGAGGAACAAGCGTTAACAATACAAGTGAGGGCAAAATAAGGTTTTGTTTTTGTTGTCCTAATGTCTTTTTTTTCCCCCCCTTGATTTAAATTTAGAAAATTTTCCTTTTTTCACTTATTTTTGAAGTGTTGAAATGAGGCGTTGGGTCAACGAATTAAGAATTAAGAAAAAGTCGATCTGATTTGGACAGAGCCTAAAACGCATGGTTCATGTTTTGTTCGTCTGAACCATCAGAAGCCCCCCCCCCCCCCTCCCTCTTCTCCTCCCTCCCAAGATCAAGAAAAACACACTAAGCTTTTGAAATTTTATCAGACCTCAAAGTGATCCACATTTTTTGGCATCCCTTTGTGAGGGATCAATTGCAACATTCGAAATCCAAGACTCTACTTCTATTCTGGGCGATCTTTTTTTTTGTGGAGAAAGAAAACTCATCCCTTTGTAATCTGCATTCAGTTGTAGTAAGAGTGAACGCCATTGCGCAGGCTCCAGCTTTCGACTGCATTCTCATCATATAAATTGCGTTATAATGGTATCACGGAATGTGGTGACATCATTCGGATGTTTCCCGTACTACGTTTTTTCCATTTTCAACCCCGACGTGTCTCCTTCATCGGGGTTTTCCTTTATCCGTTTCCCAAAACCTCTGTAGGCTTGGTTAAAAACAAAAAAAAAAAATTCCCAACGTTAAGAACATGTTGTATACTTATCAACCATCCCTTGCAGATTGTTCGAGTGTTGCCAGCTCAAGTAATTTCATCAATTTTTTTTTAAATCCATCACATCAATCATCTCATCCATCATTGATATTGTTTTAACTCATATTTTACATCATTTTATTTACCAGCAAATTTGGATTTTCTCTTTTCTTTTTAAATTACTTTTTTTTTTTTTTTAATTTTTCCGTTTCCCTTTCTCTCGGGCCCCTTTGGGACGATCACCGCGTTCATGCCTTGATGGATTTTACCATTTACGCTTGGGATTTTTATTATAGTGAATATTTTTACGGGAAGGAATCGAGATGAGATTTCGTCGAGTTTCGGTCTCGCTGAGTAGATTGTTTAATTACGTAAGGTGTGAGTACTGCGGTTATTTTTGGGAATGAGGGGAGACTCGATTATCTTGAACCTATTTTCTAAGTAGCTATCCCATATCCCTAACTGGGGCTAAGCTTTATTGTGACGGGAAGTAGACAATGTTTTAAAAAAATTAAGGAGTAAAAATAGAAGTTTATTTATTTATTGATTATAACAATCTTCCCCTCAATGGCATTTGTTATCGTCAGTTACAAAAAAAAATATGGCTCTAATACTAGTGCAATTGAAAATATAGCTCTAACACTAAAATGTAGAATTACTGAATTACTTTTTCTGTAACTATTGTAATCGATTTATTCGCGCAGGATATAATCAGTACATATTTATTATATTTATTATACGCATTTATATTTTGATTGAAAAATTATGCTCAGGCTCATATATCCGTAAATCGGGATCCTTATTCACGAAATCATTTTATTTCGGATGCAGTACTTTAATTACTTAGCTAGGAAATCTTTCAGCGAGCACATCCTTGATATAGTATTTCGTAATAATTACTAGAATACACTGAATTATTTTTTCGTGTCACCATTTCTTGTATTATTCTATCCTCCGCTTCTTTCGTATAACGTTTTTTTTTTTTTTTTGCTCTTTCTTCTCCTAAATATGGCCCAGGCAGAGGAGCGGGTGATTGGTCTCGTTCCACACCCCGGCAGGAATCCTTGCGCTTCGCCTCTTGAATGTTTCTGAGGTTTTCAAAATCCTGCTGACATTTCTCATGAAGAAATTGAGGAGGTAGCTGCAACAAGGGCGATTGTTCCATAAGCTAAACATAGAAAAATTGCCCTTGTTGCAGCTACCTCCTCAATTCTAAATTACTGACTTTTTCTTGATATTCCTTTACTGTTTCCTCCCAAGAGTTCAATCTTCTGCCTCTCGGTCATCTGGCTTTCGGTTTCCGTTTCCGATTCATCTGTATTTTGGTAGTCTTCAGCGTCTCTTAACTTTTTCAGCAAAGTGTAGTGGGCGGTTTAATCCTGTTCGCCTCTTTTTTGTGGCCCTTCTGCAATTATTTCTCTCGTATACAATAAATTGCAGACTAATGAATTAATATCTCCCAATATATATGTATCTTCCGGTAGCGCGGAACGTTCAAAAATATTACCATAGATGACAACGTACCATTTTCCTCAGAATTAATAAAAATTCTTAAATTGAAGAGTTTTGCTAATTTTTCGTCAATGAGCGTGGCTGTCGATCCTTCGTCAGCTAAGGCGAATGTTTCTATTTGCGTTTTCGGTCGAGCGACCGTGACCGGCATCACTCCCGAGAAGAACTCCCGGTTTTCGTTCATAGGTGTGCCCTAACGTTTCTTCTTTCTTCAGTTTTTCTTTTTCTTCCGGTTTCGATTCTCTTTTCACATGAAGCAAATTATGATGAAATCTAGAGCAGTCGTTAATCCCAGTCTTTTATCCCGGGAACATTCGCCTTCTTGCCGCTGGGCCGGGGAATGTTCCCGAACATTAACATTCGGGAAGCGACGAAGAAAAATGACAGCAGTTTTATGTTATGTTGATATTGACATTGTGTAAGAGAAGAAAATAAATAGTTTAATTATTTTACAGTGAAACTGAACTAAATTAGTAAGACCGCTAAAGTACAGAACAAAAAATACATTAAACCGAATTATACTTTAAGACGACGCCGAAAATCATAAACCTTGACTCTCAACTTCGATGTTTTCTTCTAATTAGGTCAATGTTCTAATTTTCAAAACGACCTCTCTTTTCATCCCCCTCTTTTAGTTTTCTGTCTCTTCCCGATCGAGAACAAAGGAATCCGAATAAAAAGTTTTTCATTTTTTTTTGCTATTCTACCCAATTTTTCATGCATGGCAATTCCTCATGTTAAATATAGCTACTTAAAAACCTCAATTAAGAGATGAAGCGTGGGAGAGG
Source organism: Liposcelis brunnea (assembly GCA_023512825.1). Lineage (NCBI taxonomy): Eukaryota > Metazoa > Arthropoda > Insecta > Psocodea > Liposcelididae > Liposcelis > Liposcelis brunnea. The sequence continues at coordinate 13,511,571 of CM042068.1, read as the reverse complement.
TTCGAGGAGGAAAATGATTACATTTTCCCCACACCCCCCACCATTCACATTCGAGGTGAAATATTCAAACGGCCATCAGCTATTGATCTGTAAGTGATGACCACCAATGAGAAAACAATTATACAATGTATCGCTTCCCATTTTCTCTTATCTCCCGCGTTCATCCGAGCGGTGATAATGTCGCTCTTCGTATTCGGGATGAAAATTTTTTGCCTCGAAAAAAAAAAGGCGCCCATTAGCGAGAGTTCGGTCCATTTTCTTCTTTTCCTCTCTTTGATCGGAACCCGTAGGAATCAAATAATTTTGAAAATGGCGGATTCATAATTTCATTTCCTTTCTCTCTCTCTCTCCATCTCCCTTCTCCCCGTTTTTACCTTCTGTTCGAAACCGGAAGTTATCGTCCATGATGATTTTTTAAAGGATCTTGATGTGGGATTTTCGCTGCGTTGTTTACGGGGAAAATAGCAACGAGGAGGAAGAGCTAGGAAAACCGAGGAGGAAGAGGAGACGAAACGGCGGCGGGAGAAACCGTTCAACCCTTGAAGACTCATGGTTTGTTTCAAAGGTCAAATCACTGTATACTCAAAACCTCAAAATGCCTTACAACATCAACTTTCCCTTTTTAACCTTTTCTTTTATTCCTTCGACTCCCGACGGTTTTTCTTTTCTTTACTTCGAGGTTTTCTTTTTTCTTTTCTTCACAGAAGTTTTTACTTCGTTTTCGAAAACCCCCGCGAAAACTTGGCACGCGCGAAATGAAATATCATGCGAAAGTTTTTTTTTTTTATTTTTATTTTCTTGAAGGAATTTTTCCTTATTTCGTTTTTCCTCTCTTCTGTTGATGAAACAAAGGATTTTCTCGGTACCGAGTGGGAGCACGAAGAGAAAGGGAAGTGATATTGAGAATGTCTGAAGCATTTCACTGAGAAAGGTATTTATACTTGGAACGTGAGCCGACAATAATCTTACAGATTTATGTATTGGTTCGTTAAAGTATATCGAGTGACAGTGCCGGATTGGTTTGTCGTTATTTTGTAATTACCGTAGGGGAAAGTGCTGTTGAGAATGAGGAAAGACACTTGTAGAATGTGGAAATTTTAAATTTAATTAAACGGCAGGGACGTGTAAACAGTCACATTATTTGTCTTAACACTAGAATATAACAGAGAATCGATTTCTATTTGGCCAATAGTCAAATTCCTGGTAAATTATTTTTCTCAACCTTTGAATTTTTGTGTCAAGACCTTTAAAAATTTCTGGGCTGGTTGGAGGAATTGTGCTGGCAGCTTTCCTAGGCTTTGATTTACAGCCGCTAAAACCCTATTAGGACAAGATCAGGCTTCTGTCAGCTCTAAGAACTTAATATTTCTTGAACAAAATGGAACCAATGCTCAAAATATTAAAATCTGTCAGGAATTTTAAATGATTTCAACGAAACGACCGTTTGCATTCAACATCTTACCTCTGAAATATTTTACTCTCCGGCTAGAATCCAAAATATGTCAAATCTTACAACGTAAACTCCGAATCGCCCACACGATTTTCAATAACCCATTAACCCGCTACAAGCAAGTCTTCACCGTTTCTAGGAAACATATCCCACGATAATTCAAAATGCCTATCTTTGTCTATCCATGCGATAAAAACTGTCTTCCCGATCGTCCTGGATTTCTTTACCCGTTCTTCGATCGATACTTCCATCTAATGATCAAAATAATACAATCACGGAACTTTTTCTTCTGTGCCCAGAGTCTTTTTACTATAAAAATCTCTCCAAAACTCCGACGCCATCCACAGCCAAAAGATTGTTGTTGTGTTGTTTTTTACAAAATAGAATCCGTGTCGCGAAAATTATTGAGAAATAAAATAAATTATTAAAAGAAACTGAAATAAAGATGCATTTAAAAACATTTTCTTTGTTTACGAAATAAATTACGATCTTCCAAACGCAAGTAGATTAGTAATGCAGGTTCTGATTCATTTGTCCCAAAAGCCATTTTAAGATATAAAAAAGTAAAAATATCTACATTAAGCTTATGATAAAATACATTTTATTTCCATTAAAAAAGGTTACGAAATAAGGTTCTTAACATCCCCTGTCTCCATTAACATTTTAACTGGAAAAAGGAAAAGAGTAGGGGGACACTCCGAGAGCATAACGAAGGTCAGATTTTGATTTAGATGTAACGTCCCAATATTTTGACGTTAATATATTATATAAAGGCCGTGCGGAGAGAGTGCTGTGTAAAACACTGTTTCTACTAATGAAGATAATTATACATGTAATGCGACAGTATAATTACAAAGTTAGCTGTTAACCTTTGGAAACTGGATTCCCCGTTTGTTGTTGGTTGTTGTTGTTGTTATTGTCGTTCCTTTTTTTCGCTACCATTTTTACACTTGTATCTTTCGTTTGTTAGATTAAGTTTAGAATTTTTTATTGATTTCGGTATATTGGGTTCCTCATGAGCGACTGCGATATCGACATAGAGGGTCGCTGCACTGCACGAAATCAGATCAGGTGTCTGTATGCTTTTGGAGCAGTTAAATTCTCTCTGTGTTTTAACTCAGTTGAACTTATTGGACTGAATCAAATCCGCCTCGGCTTTCTGATTGCTCTTCACCGATTCTGCAGCTGCAGCCGCTCTCGCAGGGTCCTCGTTTTTTGCAGGATTGGATGAAATTGAACCATTTTCCTCTATATAGAATTCATTAATTTTTTTAAACTGATAACGAGCACATATCCAGTCGTCTACAATGAAACTATTACTGCCTTTGCCTTCTAGGCTATGAGGTTATCGAGAAATAAAAGGAAGACCAGTCTTTTTTCTTGAAGCTTGTTGTGGAGAAACTTTTTGCTGCTGTCGGGCATTCTTCTTTCTGTGCCCTGCTCGCACACGAGCTTAGGAGGTCGATCCGATGCTTTCACGATCGGCGGCCATGTGGAATAACTCCTCTACGGTTCTTCTTCTTCTTTAAATGCCCGCTCCTCGTCGGAGATTGGCGATCATCATGGCGATCCTAACTTTGGAGGCTGCCGAACGAAAAAGGGATACTGAATTTTGACCGTACCAGTCTCTTAAATTCTTGAGCCAGGATGTTTTCCTTCGACCCGGTCTACGCCTGCCTTCTTAGACAACAGGTTTCGCATGAAAATACTCCTGGCTTGCTCTATTCGAGCCTTGACTTCCTGGCTGCAATCCCACTTCTCATTCAATAAACACCCAAGATATTTGTACGAAGCAACACGCTGTCACCCTCTGGCCATTTAAGGCCTGCCCAAAACTAAGGGCGTGAGCTTTTTTGTTTTCAACCATTGACGATTTTACTAGGAATATCAAATAATGTGGTGACTTTCCATAATCTTCCACATCGCAGTACAAGAGCCATACCATTTATCCAACTCTGCCTCCCGATATCTGAGCCTAGACCTTGCCGATTACTACCATCTTCAGCCCTGGGTCAGTATTAGCGAAGCTGCTGCCCTCCACTAACTCATAACCCTGAGAAGGGAGCTCACCACAAAGCAAGGACGCCATTCCTTGGACAAGACAAAACATGCCTAACCGGCTACCCTCCCTCTACGGTTAACCTGGTTCAATTCCGGATATTCCGCAGCCTGGAGAGATTCTTACGACCAAGTCTTCTTTTACTCTCGACCTTGCCTGCATGATGGTCTGCAGTGCCTGTACTGCTGCAGACCTGCTAAAGCCTGTCTGGCTTTAGGCATTGTTAAAGCCAGAGAGATTTATAAAAAATGAAAAAAGGGAATCGACTAGAAAGTGGAAGTTGTAGGCGAAATCGGAAATAACGAATAATAATCATGTTATTTCAGTTTCCGGCATTCCCCGCGATCTTGCAAACAAGACCTTACTCGTATTTTAATAACTTGATTGGATATTGGTTTTATTTCATTGAACGGGAAAATATATTGTTAACAAAAAAAAATCCAAAAGGGGTTTTTTTAAACTCCCCATTCGAAAGCCTGTACAACATCCGGGAAAGAGTTGAACAAAGGAGGAGAAAGGAAGCGAGGTGTAGGAGTGTCATTTCTCCCCCTTTAACGAGGATATTCTTCTCCCCGACACTTGATTTACCTATTCTGTTCTCTAGAACATCAATTTATGAATTAGTCGTATTCATATTTTATATTTTTCAAACGACTGATTGCCAACATTCACAGCAATCTCTCTTTCTCTGGCTAGATCTCTGCATGATTTCCTTGTCCTCATTTCCTCCTTTTTCAATGAAATCGGATTAAAAATAAATTCCTAACGTTTTGGAAAATATGATGGAATTTCGAGGAAGGTTAAAGAAAACCAAAACGCGGCGGTTTTACCGAGAGAGAGAGGCATGAAAGGCTTTCGGTGAAACTCGATCGAGAAAAGCTCATCTTATGAAATCAAAGGGAAAAAATTGAAACGGCGCCGTTAAGTTTTGAAAAGGGGTTAATTATTTAATAGGTTAATTAACCGAAGCCGACATTTCCAACACTTCTTAACCGAAAACAAATTCATTATATTTTAAAGTTGGGGCTGAGAAGGGGGCTCCCGACCTTGAACGTCCTCCTTTAACTTTTTGACGTTAATTAAGTTAAGTAACCTCATTATAACTATCGAAAGTTGCTAAGTACGTTTCGGACACTAGGAACTGGTAAAACAAGCAACGGGAAATTAGTGACATGACGATTTGAACAATATCGGCCATAAGTTGAACATGAGTGTTTTGTTATTTATAAACGAAGCGTTCTAATTGGTTAATTGCATAATTAGATTAAAGAGAGTTTCGAGTAATCACATTTTCTATCCTCTTGGTTGTCGCCTTTCATTTTAGCATCTGGAACCGCGCGTGGTGTCACCGGTTTTCCTTCTCCATGCTTTCCATGTTCATTGGATACAGGGTAATATGTATAAAAAAAAGGAAAGAAAAGTAATTAAGAGGATAATTGAGTTATACATTCAGAATAAATAAGAGGATGTTGTTTCAACGTATCATTGAATGTCGCTAGAGATCGTATTTGAATAAGGGAAGGTATTTTATTTATAAACTGTTTTTGTCTTTCTTCTGGTTCTTTGGATTATAGGGCTGACCAAAATTAGTTATCGTGGGCTATTCGAGCCCAAAGAGCCCAAGACAAGAAGGTGTGGCAAGGTTTGAGAGAGACCTTCGTCCAGGAGTCGACGGGTATAGGTTGAGAGAAGAAGAAGAAGAAGAAGATTCTACAGTTTGAGACTAAGACGAAGAATCGACAGTTTGAACTAGGAAATAATCAATGTGCCACTTTAAAGTAACCGAAAGAAGTGTAAAGAAGAATTTAGCCATACCGTAAACAGGTCCTGGCCAGGCCTTCACGGATTTTGCTTCTGGGTGCTTAAAGCTCTTGAAAGAAAGGTGGCTCAAATTCCTTCCCTGCTTACAATACGAATTTTTTGGAAACTGCCACATTTGGGAACGTTGGAGAAGTAAAGACGAGCTGGATTGTTACACATAGACTGCTCACCAGGAAAAACGGGGAACTGAGAATTTGATATAGGACATCAAGCTGAAGGCCATTGATTGCTGGGTGAAGTCTGGAAACATCAGATCTTGTCGCTTTTGGCTATTTCACCATATCAGGTTGCTTCTCAATTACGGAATTAACAATGGCATCAATCCCTTTTTTTATCTATCAGCTATTGCAAAATCTAATCTAAATACTCTTCAGTTTTCATCCATCGCTTCCCGGATATTGCTTTAAAACTTGTTGCCTTGTTGGGGCACCCCAACAAGATGATATCTCCTTTGCTGAAGTTGACGGTACCCGCTGTAGCTGGACGGAGGGCAGTCAAATATTATTTCTGAAAACGCATTCTCAATTTGCTGCGAAGTTCTTGTAAATATTTTCGTCGTCCGGTAGAAGCTGCACCGTCGATCTGATCCAAATCCTCGATATCTTGCACATCCTCTAAGAAGCATGCTGGTGTGATAAGCCGATGCTCGTCCGGAGTATCATAGGTCAACGGCCGAGAATTCTCTACTCTGATCAACATTTTTTAATGAACGTATTCAGCATCAGCTTAAAGTAAGGGGCATCATGCTTGCTTAAAGTAAGGTGAGGGCTTACATAATCCTCCATAAGACTTCATTTGCACCCAGCTGGGTTCGTCAAAATAATCGTGTTCCGTGTTACATTTATAAGTGAAATCACCAAGGAAAGGGTATTTCTTCTATTAACCTTGCCTTTGAAACTGCTCGATCAGGAGCAGGGTTACTAGTAACATTATTGTTAATATTACTTAAAACAGCATTATTATTATTTTCATTTACTTCGGGTAACTTATTTCCATTTTTCTTATATTTTAAATCTGCTTTCACGATGATTTCTGTGGTCAAAAAATTAGAATCAATTTTGCCTTCTACATTTAATTTCGTCAATTTCCTCTGCCAATTTAAATATTCCTAATATTTGTAAATTGGATTGCCAATCTAATGTCACCTTGAAGCGACTTATTATTTATTCAAAGATTGCCATAATCAATACAACCTCCTACATGATTTCCTCAATCAAGGAAATGCTGACATAAATGATTCAAACATTCGAATCATTATCACTCCAGTAAGCAATCATCCAAATTGACCAGAAAAATACTCAAAAAATTATCGATAAACTCCTTATGGGAAACCTAATCTCTAATGCGAATAAACAAATCCAGCCGAAATAAAAGAGAAGGAAAAAGTACAATATCAGAACTTTGGATTTCCAATTTTTCACACTCCGCTAAACCAATCCTTGCTATCTTGAGAAAAGAAAAAGTAATGATGTCGATGCCGTACAAATTGGCGAATAAGTATTCATAAATTATGAATCGCTTTCTGATACATAAGCCGGATGAAGCGAGATGCGGTTCCATGTTATCATTTAGGCCTACCGATGAAAATACTACCCTTCCCTTCCTCGCCCTACATCTTCCTTTACCTTTCCAGTCTATATAGAGTTACTGAAGGGAGGCGAATAATTTGAATCGCATACGGTTTTCTCCATTTCTACTGCTCGATGAAATGAATATAACGTCTTTGTCGTTGCTATTTAATTTATGAGTTCCTTTCCCTCGGGTTTTCCGTTCCTTATATCAAGCAGACATATCGTAGAAATAAGTCCAAGGGTAATAAAAGGTCTCGTGTTCGTCAATACATCAAAATCGTGGTATTTTCAATTTTTTTTTCGGTATGATTCCTTAATTTTACGGTTAGTCCCGATGTTCTTCTGTTGAGCTATATTCAACTCCTCAATAGCTCTCTCATTGTTGTTTGTTCTATTGTGAGGTTTTATCTATTATCATTTCAGTTGAATAGGTTCTGTCTTATTCGCCATTACGTGTGTGAAAGCTTTCTTGTGTGTTCAACCTGTTGTTGAGGTTCTAACGATTTCGCAGAGGAATTTAAGGATCGTCGAATAATTTTATAATGTAGAATTTTGTCTCTTCCAACAAACTGTAGAAGGTTGGCTTGATGGTGGGGAAAAAGTATTTTTTAAAGAGAGTAGGCTTTGAGGCTTAGATGAGGCGAAGAAGCATATGAAATCAGGCAGGCTAAAAGATTTTAGGTCGCTTCTAATCGTGTATTGCTTCGTACTTAGTTTTAATACCTTTTGTAAAACTTGTAACTTTGCAAGTTATCTTCTTTACATGCACATGTTTTAATCAACATTTTGCGAGTTACCTTAAACTTATAAGCTGGTTCCTTATCGTTTGGTATTTAGATTTAAGATCCCTTTTAGTTTGTTTTTCAAAGTAATTCTTCATTTGTATAATGCATTCTAAAGTGTTCCGTGAATGTTTTTCTTGCGTTCAAGATGCGGTGATTACCTTAAATTGAAATGATCCCGCCTTAAGTCTTAGCCAGTTATTTATTTAGCACTTTGCTGATTCTTCAGCTTTTAATGATTCGACATAATTGTGTCACCGAACTTATAACGATAATTACTGAACTCTTCTGCACTTGAAATCTTATCCAAGTCACTTTTCTTCTGATATATATTATCTAGCTTTGTGACAATCTCGAATGATGTTGCGTAATCTTCTATAACACTTACAAGATCTATGTGCATACATGCTGATACAATAAATTTAGCCTTTGCATCCTTCTTTAACCATTCGTCATCATTTTGAGCAGGTTGTTTTTCTTTCCCGCTTGCTACGCCATATAATTCCTGGCCCTTTAGATAATTAATAACCAAAAATTTCCGCTGCGAATAATTACGCCCATTCAATTTTTTAGACTTTTGCTATCCATTTTAATTTCTATTTTTCATTGCTCACTTTTCAAATCCAGTTAGATGCCACTCCTGGGCCCATAACCTTTTAATGATTCGACATAATTAAATTGACAAAATAAACTTTTATTCAAATTAAGCGTGTTACATTATTTGTACATACAGAAAAACATCCACTAATTTGATGAAATTATCATTAAGAGAACCGCGAATGAATAACCGTCCGAATAACCGTCAGCTCGAATATCTTATTATTGAATGTGGCTGCCGCGAGGCGCGTCTCTTGCCAGGCAATATTGATCCCGTACAGGTCGAAACATGTGGAACCAACACTGCCAAGGCAATACTACAACAACAAAACGGCAACACATTCAAATATAGCGCCAATATAATCCCGGCCATATTGTGCCAGCATAGACGAACCAGTATTGTGGAAACATAGCCGTAGTATTGACCTTGCCGCTGTGCTCTACGGGTAGGCCGATCACTAACATTGTTTCCACTTTTTTTCGCATTTTTATGCATTTCAAACTTTTACAATACCAAATTTTGTAATGCTTCGTCATTTGCCATTTATTCGGCGATTGTTGTTCTCGTGGCTGAACAGACTTGAGCTGCTTTTCAAATTTCTTTCCTATCATTTTCGCTAATTTCAGCGACGCATTGCTGGCGCATGATTCTTCCTCCAAATTTAACTCGTTTGTCGACATGCCAAGCCAGACGCTGCAGATTTCCTCAAAAAACGGTGGAAGGTTGTACTGCTGCTTTAAAATGAGGTTTTCTTTGAACTCCACCGCGCTGCGTGCCTGCCACGCTGCCATCGGTGCCAAGAGATCGTCCAGTTCTTTAGCCATGTTACTTTTCAATGAATTGAGTTCCCGCTCATGCTCTTTGAGCGTTCTCTTTAACTCTTTTCCAGAAAAAAGCTTCGCCATGCACCTTTTCCGCTTGTCCCTTCCCAAACATGTTATCGTATTCTTCCTCATACTCCTTCACTTTTTCTTCAGCCGTTTGCTCTTTTTTTTGGTTCTCAATGTCCCCGGCAATCGCGATGTTCTCCATTGGTTTGATGTATCCAGAGGAGATCAGTGGCTACTACTGACCGTATAAGTAAAAAATCAGAGTATCAGTAATCCACGAGGCCAACATTCTCTGACAGATAAAACTAAAATCAGATGAGCAACTAAAATATTGAAAATTATTCTTCAACGAAAAGTCTTAAAACTTTTTACTTTACTTTTGAAACGGAAACAAACGTAAATGAGATCCCACTGCTAGCCTACAGTCTGAAATCTTACAATCAACATCTTTCCCGCTTCCGGCTTCCTGTTCTTGTGAATTTCGTTTCTTCTTAAACGCGGAAATGCGAACTTAACGATCATGCCGATGAAATTTGCTTTTAAATCTACATGGGAAAAAAATTTAATCATTAGGTTCAAGGGGGCAAAACAGGCGGGGTGGAATACAAAGTCTGACAAGGTAAAGAGAGGCAGGGGATGGGAGAGGCGGCGGCGTCAGGTGAGCCGTCACGTGACTGTATGGAGATGGTTGCTTAGTAACCATCACAATACCAATAACCAATTATTGTATATATATTAGTCTTGCGATATAATTCTATTCAAATAGTTTCCTCATCTTTGCCTCCCGATCAGGTAAACATCTTTTCTGATCAGGTTTCCTATTGGAAAACCGGGCGGGAAGGGAGAATGAGAGGAGAGAAAATTTTTTTTTTTTACAATAGCAAAGTTTGTATACGGATTCTATTCAATAACGTTTTTTTCGCCGAGGGTTTTTTTTTCTTCTCGTTAAAATTGGTAATCAACTTCATTTTCGAAATTCCTTTAAGGTATTTTGTTTGTCGTTCCGCATTCCGAAGCGCTTTTTTTTTTATATCTCCCTCTTGCCCCTGAGGGGGTTAACGATCGATGACTTCCACGTCAGCAGATCGAACCGGTCAACAAGCATGAAAAGATCGTAACGAACAGATATAAAACTTTTTGAAAATTCAGAATATTGGAAAATCTCGCTCGTTACTAACCAGAAGGAATGTTTCATTACCGAGCAGAAAAGAAGATGAGAAACGACAAAGACAAGATGGAAGGAAACGCCCTTGCTTTTCTCGGGTTACACCATGGAAACTTGTTGAAAACTCTTTATAAACTTGCTCCTATTTTCAATCAACTTATCAGATATGAAACTTAATATGTAGTTCTCATTCCGTATGTTATTTCCTGCTCCAGGCTGATCCTAAGTCGAACGCGGTGTAATCGAGTGAAGAGTTAGAAATTTTAACAGTCAAGAGTTTTCCCCTTACAACAGAAGGTAACGGAAGGAAGAGACTAATGGGAATTTGGGAGACTTGTTAGAGGTTTCTCAAGGTAACAACGTGAACATTTAGTGCCGAATTTAGGTGGAAGGAAGTTGGGAGTATGATAATGAAGCGGATTATTGTTATTTTGTGTGACAGGGTTAAGGGCGGTTGGAAAAGATTCAGGAATTGTTCACAGTGTGATGAATTCTAGATATCGGCAGATGCAGTACAGACGATAAAGACATGAACCGTCTCAGCATTTAATATTTAGGTATTGGCAATCCAAGCTGTGATTATCCGAAGCTTAAACGTTGGTCACTAAAAAATTGATGGTCAAAATTTAAGAAAATTGAGCCGTTTTAAGTGTATGGAAGTGAAAAACACGACAATATAAACGTTTGGTAATTTATTGCTGATGCTTCGTGTCGTAGCAACGGTTGTTATGCGTTGCTATGGACACAGTCAACCATAGCAACGGTTGCTTGGCTGGTTTATTACCATGGCAACGGAAGAATTTAATAATTTTTAAGACTTTGACTAATTTATGCTGAAGCTGTAAGTTTCTTCCCTTCCGCTGAAGCATTTGTCCGAATCACCAGACCCATTTTTTGGCTTTAAGCCGTTTTTTCCATTCGCATAATTGAATTCATTAATTTTTTTTTTAAAGAAAATGAATTACACTTTATTTATTTCAAAAAGTTTTCTTAATTCTTTTGGTAAGTGGTTTTATCGAGGGTAGAATTAAGCTAAGCTGGAAATAGCTAAGACTTTATAATGGTTTTTAGGTCCATGAAAATCAGCAGGTTTTAATGAAATCTATTCACAAGCCTTACTCTGCCCAGTTGACCTTAGTTGACCCCGAAAAACTGCCTATTCCAAAAATATCCATTTGATAATAACCTCCTTTCCTCCATATCGAATTCAATCCATTAACAATTTTTCAAATATTCCTCTTTCTTTGTTTTTTTCAAATCCTGAAATGCATGGAAACATTAAGCGAACTTCAATTTCGATGGATATCGCCCTACAGCCCCCGGAGGCATGAATTAATTAGCCGGATAGCTGTTGTGCACTCTACAAATAAAAAAAGAGAAAGGGTGAAAATAAATATTTCAACTGTACGTTTAAAAAATCATATCCGGTCAAAAGTTCATAGGAAAAATCATTTTACGCATTTAAGCTCACATTACTCAAATTCAAATAAACAAAATATTAGATTAAATAAGATCCCCTCGAAACATTTACATATTTTCGAACAATGAAATCAAGTCTTTCAACCTTTAAAAGTTCATATTAAACGTGCGAAGTGGCTACTAATATTAATAATTACGTTGGTAATTCCCGAGCTTCCGTTTCCCCGGGGAAAATTTCAGAAATCGGGTAAGTCTCCGGCTGTAATGAAAGTTCGTTCGTTTTGAATAGAGGAGAGGAGAATCAAAAAAAAAAAAAAAATAGGATCCTTGTTTTAATTCCCGTGATTTCGAGTTTTGATCGCGTAGCCCTTTTCATATCGCTTGCATTTACTTTTAGAAAGAGACCGCACACGGAAAACGATAAAATTTTTAACTTTATGCATTTAAGTCTTAGAAAGACTCTATCAAACAGGATATTGGTAATTTTTTTCTCGTTTTTATTTCCATAGGGAAACGAAGGCAAGAGTTTCTTTAATATTTTTTTTCTTTACTTATGAGTCACATTCACGATATGAAATAAAAAAAATGGAAAATGTATAAAGCTGTAAAGATTTACTGGCCAACGCTTTTCTTTTTCTAGTTAAAGAGAGGTCTTTTTACTCGGTAGATGTGGCGGGAAAAAAAGGATTGAAAAGACTTTTTGAGATACATTGAGTAGTGATGAACGAGACTGCAAGGAAAGTCTTGCACCGTGTCTTGTCTCACAAATGCAAGACAAGACAAGAATTTAAACAGATGAGAAGCAATACGAGAACAAGAAGAAGGTTGTAAAAGCTGCATGAGTCTTGCGGTTCTTGCGAATTGGATTTTTATTCTTTGTTGGCGAGGGCAAAAAATTAAGTTTTCGTTTCATGCAGATTTAATTTGGTTTTCAGAAATTTTATGGTGATTATTCTTCGACAATGAGCGGGGAAAAAGTAAAATATTAGTGAACAAAAGAAAAAATTAAACTATTGTAGAATGAGTTTCCAAAAAAAATCAAAGAAAAGTGAAAAAATTAAAACGGAAATCAATCGTGCAAGAAATTGCGAGAAATGCAAGACAAGACTGCAGCAGGTGCGAGACAATATGAGACAAGACTTCTCCTAATGCAAGATCAGGCAAGGCAAGATGCTCAATTCAAAAATTTATGCAAGTCAAAAACAAGAAATGGTTATTTCTCGTGGCATCTTGTTTTTCTCCTTAAACTCAGTTGATGGGTTTGGCCCAAAGTTATTTACATTTTTTTAATAACTTTGATTAATTTCGCCAATCTTCAACTCGGAGACGTCACAAAAAGAAGAAGGCTCTGGCTGGCGAAGCCTCTCGAGGATTCTGAAAGCTAGTGCCGCAGATCTCACTTAACCTAAAACAAAGAGAAAGAAGGTATAAACTTCTGATCTCTTTTTAAATGTACAATACACATTTTTCTTATTCACTTATTAGTTTTGATTGAAATTCAATGGCATGAATTGTCAACTAGTTAAAAACTAGTGACCCTAGCTTAAACTATACGCGAACCTCATATTTTTTAAAAAAATGCCTTTTAACTCATCCTTTGATACTAAAACGAATATCTAATCTATAGCGCCGGATAAAATGACAAAAAAAAAAAAGAATTACCAACTTTATGAACTCTGATAAATTGTCCATTCACACGAACCTCAAAAGCGAGGGCTTGGAAAAAAAAATATATAAATAATTAAAACAGCGGAAAAAAAAATTTATAAAGTGAGTGTGCTTGTAAGTGATAGAATAGGACGTCCCCAATGCGGTTTTGAATGTGTTTAAAACAAAATTTAGTGTAAATACTGGAACTGTTTGAACAAGGCTGTTGCTAATGGATGAGGAATATAGCGGACACGTGTGCATTCATTGTTTGCTCAGCCCTTACTGTTGGACACATTATCTCAGCGGGTAATCAATGTCCTCCTGTCGTCTGCTTTTTTTTCCAATTTTCACTTCCCCGTTTCGCTTCGACTCGTCGACGTACTCACCGCATGTATCGAAAAAGGGAAGAAGGAAAAAAAAATATGGGAATAAAAGCTTTTCACGCTCACAAATCTCGATCAGATCAGGGATATAAAAACGAGAAAACCCGAAGTGTTTTAATTCGTAAAGAAAGTGGAATAATCTGACACTCGAATGTGACAAGGCAAGACAACTCCGCTGAGACCTGTTCGGACTTGCGGACCGGACCCCGCCCTTCCACCCATTTCTCCCACCTTTCTCTCCCTCATCCCACCCTTGTTGACCTTCCTTCAGATTATGTCACACACGACATTATACCATTTTTTCGAATCCTTTCTAAACTTGCCAATATGTCTTCCTAACCGACAGTTTCGCCAACTTTTTTTATGTAACATCGATCGTTGGGGAATCGCTAGGGATTCTCCTCCAGGGATGGAAAAAAAATAATAATTGGACCACTACACAGTTAAGGGAAAGTCCTTCAGTCCTTTTTTTTTTTTTTTTATTCTTTTCTGCGATTTTCGCTTTTGGGGAAACTATTTCAATTTTTTTCAAGATTTCGATTGATAAACACGTTTTTTACGTCCTTTTTCCCTCCTCTTTCCCTTCGTCGCCTTTGGGAAAGTGCGAACGGAAGTGTGTTTACTGAACTCATTGAAAACGTCTGCGTGATGTATCTCTATTGTACCAGATTAAGCAATTTGTCTGTTCGGGAGGGAAGGAAGCATTTATAACTCGAATCTGTTTTTATTCCATTGTAATGAAAAAAATAGGCAATCGAAAGAACGTGCTTTAATACTTTTCTTTCTGCTCGATAACCTATTACCCTCCGCTTTGTTTCGAAAAATCGGAAGAAGCACTAAAGCAAAACCTAACAAGACTCGAATCATTAAAAAAGCATAAAGTTCGGGGTGGTTTTTTTTTTTTTGTAGGGAAAAAAGAAGAGAGAAAAAAAACAAAAAAGCTGTAGGCATGATGTAGGAGAAGAGGAAAAAAGCGCAACTTTTTAACATCAATTATATTTTGAAAGTAAAATGCCTCAAGTCAGAAAACACCCTTCAACTTTCGACAAATCCAATTTACTCTCCTAAAACATTTTTCTAAAAACTTTACTGGTAAGACATCTTCTTTGATAACATTTTCCGATCGCATGTTATATTGGAAATGTCTTCAAAGAGACCCCGAAATCGGAATTTCCTCCTTTCTTCCTTGTTTTTTCCTCCTTTTCTTTTCTGCAATGCCTGCTTTTTGCACGCTTTCCTCTAACTCAAATTTTCTTTAATATTCTCGGTATTTTACATTTTTAGGATTTAAGAAGTGTAATATTTCGGTGGAAGTTAATATTTCAACCTGGCCGTTGCTTTAGGAAGATGGTTAAGGTAACCTACAACTAATTTAGGGCAGGAAAGCTAGTTTCACTAGGTTAGGTCTGCTAAAACTAGGAGAGGGATCAAAAACCAACGTTAAGGCGAGGGAAGAAGAGTCAATGTTTGCAGAAGCTAGGACTGAGACCGCGGAGCTGTGCGTAGACGGCCTGGGGTTCAAAGAAGTGGCCAACTTCCGGTACCTCGGGGCGCAATTTGCCAGCGGCAACAATATGTCCCAAGAAGTCACGGCCAGACTTTTATGTATCAGCAAAGGACTGTACGCAGTGCGTCATCTGCTTGTGAGCCGTTTGTTATCCCGTCAGACGAAGCTGCGCTTCTGAAATGCTGTGCTCCGTCCTATGCTCGTGTATGGGTGCGAGACCTAGAGTCTTACCGAAGTAGGCTCCTTGTGTTCGAGAACCGAGTCATGCGGATGATCGGTGGGCAGCGCACGTGGTGCGAAAGCCGATGGAGTGGGGCATGTACAAGGCTCTGTACGGCCAGGCGGCGGGTCGGCGGCCACAGGGCAGGCCCAGGATGAGATGGGTTGATAACATTAGTCTAGATGCTCTTTCTCTGCAGGTTAGAAATGGGCAGATTACCGCCTTAGTAGGGATGGACGACAAGACTTTCGAGAAATTGCTTAAATTTCAGCTCCCGACCTGAAAACATCCAATGATTCAAAATCAGGGTTTTCCTTGTCAAAAGAAATCTCTCGAAAAGATAAAATTTCTTCGTCCACGAGCCGCGATCTAAGGCCATCGCAGCTAATTGGAAGAATTTGGTGGAAGCGGTGGTAGGGCTTCAGGGCCTGTAGTGCTAGCAGAAAGAAAGAAAAAAGAAAGAATATGAGGACTAAGATTTGGTTAAAAAGGAGTGTAGGCCAGTTAAGACCTGACAGGTCGTTCACAATGCTGATCAAATCTCGCTGAAACAATTTCAGAAAAAGAAACGATTTGCTAAGATAAAAAAAATAAACATAATTATACTAAGACTTAAAAAGAACTCACTAAGAACTATCAAAACTGAAAACCCATAGCTGAATGCAAGCTAGAGCTTGCTAAGCCTCCTGAGTCCTGAAACCTACTATGGCCCGATGACAATTTTTCGAAGTCAGCTGAAAGTACTCCAGTAATCTAGAGCCCCACAATTATTTGAACGTGAAGCTTGTTGAGACCGCTAAAATCAAGTAATGCCAGGTCAAGGTTCAGCAAAGCCCATTCAAAGTCTCATCATAAATGATAAAAAAACTCAAATTGAGCTCTAACCAAAAAATAAATCGTTTTATAATTCCGGCGGCGAAGGTTAGTGTTTAATAAAAGAGGATTATAATGAGTTAATGAGTACGTTGAATCCGCAATGTAGAGAGAGGCTTATAATGTGGTATATATAGAGTGTAATTTTATATAAGGAACACTCAGAAGGAAAAAGAGAAAATAATTTAGGGGCTTTTAATATTAAAGAAGAATAGAAAGTATTAAATGGATATGATGTGGTGTATAGCAACAGATGAATGGATTTCAAACAAAGACCGGGGAGAAAAAACAAGCTGCATTTGCTGGTCCTGAAAAAACTGAATTTTGGCTTCTGCAGATGCACTCAAGTCTTTATCATAATAAATTTTAACTAAAACCAGCTGAGCTGAGCCAAAATTACGAAATCTTTTTTACTAATTTTGCATTTAACCGAAAACTACTGCAACTATCATCCTCGCCTAGTGGCACTAATTAATTTCTGCCGAAAATCTTGGTTGAAATCAGGAAAGTGAACAAAATTGGCAATGGCTGCATGATTTGAACCTAATATTTGCCGAATGTTACAAGAGACTCGGCGCAATTTATTTATAAGGCAACAACCCTCTTTCAAGCTTTCTCTAAGGCTGCGGGGCCGCATTAGTTAGAAAAAATGTACCGCCTAAGATCTAATAATTTTTGTTCCTTATATTCCTACGCTGAATGACTACCCAGTGAGCGGAAATTTTTTGCCTTTTTGTTTCAACATCAAATCTCTCTCTCTTTTTTTTATTCGTCATTATTTCGAAATTCAGAAAAATACCGGAAGGAATATTTCTTTCCAGGCAAATGAGCCGGTATACCGCTTGCTGGAATTCCAACCGAGCGGATGTAAAAATAGGTTTTCCGACGAACTTAAAAATCGCAACCGTTACATTTTTTTTAAATTTCGTTTTGCTTGCACAGCTTTTCAAAAAAAGAAAATTTCTCTCTCTGTTTCAGGATAAATGAAAGACTGGAAAACATCGAAGAATACCAAGAAAAAAAACCGAGGAGTTTGCCATATCGATAAGCCCACGTAAAAAAAAGGAATCGACCTGAATGCCAAAAATTTATAGAAAAAAAAGTCTTCCAAATAAAATAAATAACAATAGAGAGAAAAAAAAGTAACAAGAAAAAAATAGAAATCAACAGGCTGCAAAAGGGGAGAGTAGGGAAACAAATAAACAAATCTTTTTATAAGAGGTTACCATGGATACGGATCGAAGAGGAATAGACGTCGTGGAAGGGGAGAGAAAATCTGACGACGCCTGCGTCGGGAATAGAGCAGACGCATTGCCGTCCGCTGTCAGGGAACTCGGGGACGGAATCAGTCAAATTGGAGTTTTTACAGAAGAGGATCAGCGTAATCTCGGTGAGTGATCATTTTAACATTTTATTTTCAAACTCATTTATTATTGATGTGTATGGTGAGAACAAATCGAGCGGGAATGAGTAAAAATCGCAGGATTTTATAATTCTTTTTTGGAAAATTTTTTGGGCGTGATTTTTCGGTGGCGTTTTTCAGTGGAATTCTACCGATTGTTTTGGTTTTGCCGGTTCATTAATTTTATAAGTGTTTTCTTTGTTTTTTATCATGGAAAATTTTATGCGATTCGTGCGGATGGAATTATTTGTGAGTTAGCTCTTCAGTGCCTGGAGAAGGAAAACAAGGGCGGTTGGAGAAAAAAGTGAATGTTATAAAATTAGAATTTTTTTTATATGATTATCGACCGGGGATTTTTCGGATTTTTTTAATAATCCCAAAAAAAAACTCGTATTTTGATATTTTTTTTTGCGTTGCTCTTGGGTAAGTTTGTTTTTTTTTAAAAGAAAATTTCTTCGATTTTGTATTCACTCCCTTTTTACTTTTTGACCACTTTTTTGCAATAATTTCGAAGGCTTGTTAGGGTTCAGTACCCTTCCCTTTGTAATTCAAATTTTATTCAGACTAAACCGAAAAGAAATTGTTTTCGCAGAATAATTTAAAATCCTTTTTCTTCGCAATTGTAATTTTCACATTTTGCAGGATTTACCTTTATTTGCAAAAACCGCACGAAAACAATTTCAAAATTAAAATGCAAACTTCGCCGTTTAGAAATTTTTTAACGTTCGTTTTTTGAAAAGAAAATAACATAAATTGTTAAAGGAAATTTTCATGCTAAGAAATTCGCTATTGAAATTATAACCCAGGGGCGGTTATCACCCTATTTCGGAAATGAGACTTAACCTAACCTCGTTTCAAGTTTCCCTTTTCAAACGACCTTCTTTTTATCTTCTCAGATTTTCAAAAAAGTCTTTTCTTTGCACAGTGATAATTTTATCTTAAAGAACCTATGAAGAAAATTTTTTTTTTCCTCTTTACAATTACGTTTTTAAAATGGTTTAAAATTAATTTTAAATTTTAAGCCGGATAAAAGGATTTTTAATGTTGAGTGCTGTGGTATTTTTAGAAATCTTTGGCCATTATGAGAAGTAGGTATTTTCCTTGTTTTAGATCTAAACTTGAGGAAGAGTTTTGTTATTTTCTTAATCAGTGCTATTTCCGGAATTTTATTAATTGCGAAGTCTTTGTGTTTGATGAAAATTTAAAAATGTAATGAATTTCATTTTTCGTTTTTTGAAAATTGCGGTTGGTTTAAAATCAAAGAGTGGATGAAATAACTATCAGAAGCATGACAAAAGAAAGCAGAAAATTAAGCGACGTTTAATTTGCTATTACTTGAAAAATGAATCTTTAGCCCTAGTTTCAAAAAAATGGATAAAAAAGGTTTTGATTTTGGTATAGGTTGAGTTTTAAATCTTAATATTCGTCATAGCAGTGTCTTAAGCAGTCATAAATTTACTAAGAAAACCGATTTTTAAAATATTTTTGCCAAAAAACAGATATTCTTTGCGTAAGAATTGAAGTTTCCTCTTTATTTTCACCAAACCCGTCTTCCGTCAAGTGAAAAATTTCAGCCTCGAACTGTTATCTAATAAAGACATAACTTTGAAAAGCAATCACCGAAATACTTTTCAAGTACATTAAAATTCTAAAGCTTGAAAGAAAAAATGGCGCGTTTAAAGGAAAAACAACTTTCCGGAATCCGAGTTTTTAATTTATAGTGGCGAAAAAGGCTTTTGTTTCTTTTCTTAGTTAAACAACAACCATCTTCACCTTTTTTTTTTTAACTCTCTCTCTCTCTCTCTCTACTCCTCCGAACTTTTCGTGTTTGTCTTCCCATCCTTCTACCCTTCTTAAAATTTATTTTACTCGTTAAGCATAAGGAAGTTTCAATTTTCTTCTCCTTTTAAATATTTAAAGCGTTCGATACAAAAAATAAAACAGACCGCGCCCGGGAAACATTTCTCGCTTTTTCTTTAATTTTAAACCTTTAAGCTTTTCCGACTTTCTTTTTCACGGGGGAAAAAAAAATAATTGAGATCCCCAGTAGGGAGAAAATGAAAGACGGGATAAAAATGCGTTCCATTACGGGGCGCATACTGACTAATTGAGGATAATAAAGAGAATATTTTTCGAGGGAGTCCATACGATCGGCTGAAGAGTACAGGATGGGAAAAGTAATCTGTAGAACGCATTATACTGTAATTATTATGGATGCTGCTGGTTTAATTGCCCGCCGGAAAAGTAAAAGGGGGGTAAGCGGGGGGGAAAGATATACCAAGACCGCCATTAGTATGCAGACTAGTGTGCCACTGTGTACTTTCCTACTTATATCCCCCCTTTCCTCCCGTCCCGCCGCCATTCCTGGCGCGTCCTCGACCTTTTTTTTTTCTTTTTTCATATCCCTTTTATTAGACTTGAAGATATCACTTTAAAAAGGAGTTTTAAGTTTCCTTTGAAAAGCTTTTTCAAATTCCAAGAAGGTACGAGTTAGTCGAACAAAGATTTAACAGATGGGAGGAATATGGGTGGAGTGGGGGGGGAATGCAAGATGGAAGGAGGTAAAAGCGAAACGGGAATCCTTTTCCTGAATAATCCTTGGGGCTTTTACACGCCGAAATCAGACGGAGTATGCTTTCCCGCGAAGGCAAACACAAGTTCGGCAAATAACGCTTTTCGAGCTCGTCATTATCATCTCCGGTCCCCTCGCGACCTTATGTATCAGGAGTTCACGGGGGGGAGGGAAGGGTGAAAAATTTTCTTGAATTTTGAGATCATTCCCCCTTATTCACGTTTTGTTTATTTTTAGGCGAAAAAGGAAGTTTACGGCCGTCAAAATCCCCGACAGAAGAATAAACATCATTTGCCACGTGAGCATTCGCCCTAGTAATGGAAAATGTGTCACGTTTTCCGACACATTTCCTTCGATGAAATGGGAACCCGTCAGAGAAACTAGCAAACGAGAAATGTTCTTTAAGTTGGGGGGTTGTTTTGGAATGTATATATGCGAAAAATACTTTTTATTAAGCGCGTATGTACCTTTACACTTGGGAAATATATATCGTATATTTTTTTTTCCCTAACTCTCTCTTTTTTCCCCCCGTGGAAAATCGGCACCTGGGGTTTTGATCTAACAGAGCAAGTCGATTTTATTTGAAAGCAACCGAATCAACTGGCGTGCTAGTAGATACTTTTTTTTAAAAAAAAAATACTTACTGAGAAATTTTTTAGTAAGAGAAAATGAAAAACCGGGAAATTAAATCTGTACGTCAAAAGAACTCGACCAAGTCTATTTCCAAGATGGCGGTGTCTTTTCATATGTTAACAATGAGAAACAAGTTTCAAATCGGAGATGGACTTAGTCGAGTTTTGCACTGACGTATAGAAATAAAAGTTTTGAGTGGGCCTAACTTCAGGTTATGGGGTAACCGGTAAGGCATTTTTTGTCTTACTCAAGGAATGGCGTCCTTGCCCTGTGGTGAGCTTCCTTCTCAGGGTTGTGAGTTAGTGGAGGGCAGCAGCTTCGTTAATACTGACCTAGGGCAGAGGGATGGTAGTAATCGGCAAGGCCTAAGCTCAGATACCGGGAGGCAGAGTTGGATTAATGGTATGGCTCCCGTACTGCGATGTGGAAGATTATGTAAAGTCACCATATTGTTTGATATTCCTAGTAAAATCATCAATGGTTGGCCATGATGATCGCCAATCTCCGACGAGGAGCGGGCATTTAAAGAAGAAGAAGAACTTCAGGTACCTTGGATCGCAACTTACCAGCGACAACAATATGTCCCAAGAAGTCACGGCTACACTGCTGCATGTCAGAGGGGACTGTACGCAGTGCGCCATTTACTTGTGAGCCGATTGTAGACGAAGCTGCGCATCTGGAATGCTGTGCTCCGACCTGTGCTCATGTATGGGTCTGGAGCCTTATCGTTCGCGACCGGAGTAGTTGCCTCGTGTTTGAGAACCGCGTCCTTGGTATGATCCTTGAGCCTATGTTTGACCCCGCGAACAGACAGCCCAGCCTCTAATCACTAGTATGATCAAGTCTAGGAGTCTGCGGTAGGCAGGACACTTGGTGCGGGCGCCAGCAGAGAGGGGCATTTACAAGGTTCTGCACGGCCAAGCGACTGGCCGGCGGCCACAGGTCAGGCCCAGGATGACGTGGGTTGATAACGTGCGTCAGGATGCCCTCCTTGGGAGTCAGGGATTGGCAGATTACGACCTTGAATTGTGGCCCTGTAGTGCCAGCGGAGCAAGAGTAAGAGCAAGAGCAAGAGCTATGGTCGAATTAAGCAGGTTTCGCCTTATTGAGCTTTTCGTGTAATTCAGTGATCCACGAGACTGGTCTTATTGATTAGTTACTATTAGTTTGTGCCACAAAGGGAGAGGAAGGGCTACAACTGGAATCTTTTGTTTCATTAAAGCAAAAATAATAAATCTCATTTTTTTCTATGTTCCAGGTCTATCCAATTACTTAAGTAGACCGAGCGCGAGATCTCCTAGTTTGGTCACCAAGGACATCACAAAGGAATACCAGCTGACCAAAGACGAGTACGAATTCACGAAAGAATACCTTAATCAGGATTTCAAAAAATACGAACAGCCAAACATAGAAATAAATTCGTTAAACGATCTCTACCAAAAAATCGATTACGAGAGATCCAGAAAGGAAGTCGAAATCCCCAAACTCTCCAAAAGTGAAATCGAACGGTTGAGGAAAAGTTTATTTAACGAAACCGGGGACTACGGGACTCAAAACAGTGATTTTTATAGTGAAAACACGGATTATTTAAATTCTAAAAGTGACTTTAAAAAAAACGATAAGGATTACCATTTGCAAAAACCGGATTATTTAATTAAAAACTCGGAGTTTTTACAGAAGAGTAACGAATTCCTTTCGAAAATCACGAAAGAACGGAATTACAGGAAAAGCGACAGCAATCGAGATATTGAAAATCGATTGATATCGGATTATAGGAAAATATTAAAAGAGTACGGTTCGATAAATAATGATTTCGGTTTGCGGTCGAAAGATGAGTTAAGCTTACAGAATTTCGGGTCGATACCGATTCGGACGGGGAATATAAGCCGGAGCTACGACGATAAGGAATCGGAAAGGTTACGGTTTGAGATAGAAGGTTTGAGAAATAAGCATCAACTCGAAGCAGATGTGCATAACAATGATAAAAATTACAGCACTTCAGAAGATGAAGGGGGTATCTCACGGAACGTGGAAGGGATCGCAGCTTACACTAAAGGGATTGCTAATTTATTAGCGGGATATTCGAGTGAGTATTATTTTTGTTTTATTTAAATTATGGCAACGTGTCATGTTATGGAGAGGGGAGAAGAGAAAAATCGGTATGATTTAGCCACCCTATGGCTAGATGTCTTGAGTAAATAAACTTTAGAGGTTTGTTTGAGTATTTAAACGGAGCATTATGCAAATTTCTTTTGGTTAGAATCGTTTGAGATCGTCGTTTGTAATGGGGAGAGAAGGGAAATGGCGGAAAGTTTGAAAAGAGTAGGGAGCTAATAAAATATTTTAAAAATGGGCAGAGGAGAGATTCTTAGAAGTAGATCGTTTGTGAATCTGATAAATAATGAAAATTTTGCGGCTATTTAATGTCGCTGGCAATATAGGGGAAAGATACCAGGGCAACAAAAAAAGAACACGTTTTCGCCATAAGGTAAACACTTATTAGTAAACTAATTTTAGAACATTCATCCTCTGAGTTGGCCATTTTGCTTGTTAAGCGATTAATTTTTCAAAAGCAAATGTGTCTTTACTTGATTTTGCAGTTTGTGTTTTAATAAGCGATTTTTATTCAAAATTTAGTGATGGAACTTGTTATTTATTGTGAAAGCGGAGATAAAAGCACAGAAAATGGCAGTGTACTTGCTTAATTTTTACCAAACCATAGTTACTTTTTTTTAATGTTGGGGTTGTCTTTTCTTTCGCTTCTTCTTCTTCTTTCAACCTATATCCGTCCTTCTGAACGAAGGTCTTTCTCAACCTGTGCCACACTTCTTTGTCTTAAGCTTTATGCAATCACTTAAGTCCCTCCACATTCGTCGTCATCTGTTTGTGGCCTACCGACGCTTCTTTTTGACGCTCGAGGTCTCTATCTTACTATCCGTGCTGTCCGCCAATCGGGATCCTCCCTGGCGACATGACCTGCCCATTGCCACTTAGCTGTTGAAATGACTATTTCACAAAAGCACAAAAAATTCTCATAGCATAGATTAAAACTCCACGATTATTATTTTTTTTAGCACAACTTAGACCCTTCTTACTTACACGATTACACTCTCCTTTCATACATGTTTTTTCCTATCAAACATACAAAAGAAAAAAAAAGGGAATAATAACAGAAAACAAATAATCCGAAGGTTAAAAGAAGAAAAGCCCT
This sequence comes from Liposcelis brunnea, assembly GCA_023512825.1. Lineage (NCBI taxonomy): Eukaryota > Metazoa > Arthropoda > Insecta > Psocodea > Liposcelididae > Liposcelis > Liposcelis brunnea. Next base: position 13,487,425 of record CM042068.1, on the reverse strand, counting down.
TCCGTATGGGTTTTCCCCCATTTTGTAGGTAAAAGTAATAAATATTTTGATACGAATATTTTTTTTTCATTTTTCCCGCGGGGAGAAATATTTTCTTTTAAGAAACGATGGTGACAGTTGAGTTTAAAAGCCCCTAAAGAAACAAGAAGGAAGAGAAAAAAAAGAAGGAAGGCGTTTTAATTACTTATAATATAAAGGCTTAAGCCTGGATTAAGGGAGCATCCATTAATGGAAGGAAAATCTAAGTAGACTTGAAAGGGAAAGGAAATTTTCCTTGGAAGCCCCTTTTACCTTTTAAGGCTACCTTATGTGTATAATTTTGGAGGCTTGAGGATTAATCACTCTGTGAGTCGGGATGCTGCTTTCGAGGTTAACCATTTCCCGTGAGAGAACCCCGTGGAGGACTCGGTTTTAAACCGCCTCCCTCAATTTTTTTCGCCTCCCAAGCCTATGCTTAAACCGCTGGAAATTATTGGGGAAAATGAAAGGGTTTCGGTAAAAAAAAGTTCTGAGAATAAGTGAATCAGCATCTACGTCAAACGTGTAATTTTTTTTTTCTTTGTCGAAGAAGAAAAAACCGTTAAAAAGAACGAGCGGGGGAGGTTGGAAAAAAAATCGGAATATGCCGTTACCGGAAGGGAAATTTCGTTTCCCGAGTTTCATGTCTTTTTCTTTTGTCTCCCTGTTTTTCCTGATAGTTGTTGCTGACATTCCATTAGCAACACAATTTAATATTCGATATTATCAGTTTTGTCGAATTCCCCCTTGAGCGATTTTCTTTAATTTAACGTCAGAATATCAATGCCTTTTTGCCCTCTTTCTTTATCCAAAATAGGGGAAAGGCTTATCAACAGGTGCCTCATCGAATCGGAAATTATATCTGCAACCCTGCCATTTCTTTTTTTTCTTTTTAAATGAAACAGCAAAGTTGGGGCTCGAGGGTAGTCCTGGATATAAATAAAAATCGAGGCAGTGTAAGGTCGATGTAAATCGCTACGGTCCGTTTACTTTGAGGTAATAAAGACTCCTCAAAGAGGGGGATGTAATACGGTTGACAATGGCTTCGGCTGGTAACCCTATCTCATCTAAAAAAAAAAAAAAAAAAAAAAAAAAGGCCCCTATAAAAAAAAGGGGAGTAAATCAAGAACGAACGTAATTCGAGCTTGGAACAAGTGATACATGAGGTGTCGACTCATGATAGTCGTGAATCTTGTTTTTACACAACGAGGTCGAACGAAGGTCGGCTAACTCATCCTCGCCGACCTTTTTTTTTTTCTTCTTCGGAAAACTCTCTCCTTCCTCTCTTCGTTTTCATTCAGGTCCCGATTGACATTATACAGAATTCAAAATGTCTTTCTCAACTCGTATTTGCCTTTTTTTTTTCGTTTTCCTCTAAAATGTGTATGACGTAAGCACCTTTTGCTTTAGAAGGATTATCGACGGATTTCTTAAAAGTTTTTTTTCTGGGAAGGTTTCAGTTCTTTGCTCTGACGCCATAAATCTTTCAGGATAGTGTTAATCGTTCGTGGAATGGAGAAAAAAAAGTAAGAAGTGGGATTTGTTTTACCAAGCGTAATTTTGTAATGACTTCTCTTATGTAATGATTGCTCCTCTTTATTTAGTTTGCCTGAGAAGACATGGTGGATTGTGGCGCTCAGCAAGTGGTAACTTGTCTAGTAAAGGCTCTCGGCTTGCTATTAGAATTCCTGAGTATCTGTGCGTTACATTAAAGCATTACACAGTGCAAAGATTGCCTTTTGCATCTAATTTGCGACCTCAGTATTAAAAGGTTCTATCTCCTCTGCAAATGTTGATACCAATTCCGCATGTTTAGCTTATGGCGAATCGGGGTCACAGTGGAGATTTAAGGGACGACATTAGTCCAGGTGGTCACATTACTCCGAAATTCGGATCGAAACTTCAACATATGCCCTAATCGGCTACAAAATTCTTTCACACTCCAGAACTATCCATATGACGTCATTTAGTTTATCATAAAACAGTGTAAATACCTTCGATAAATACCTCCAGGGCTCGAAAAAAAATTCGTCCTGCGAGAGTTTTTCGAATGAAAGATTCTATCTACTGCTTTGAAAGATGCCATCGACAATCGACAGACAAAAAGCGCTACAGACATAAGAAATGACAATAGTAAGACAAGGAGAGGAGACTCCATGGGCCTTGTAAAACTTTTCATAATCTTGCGAAACCTCCGAATTTCAGAGTAATGTAAGCATGGCCTAGCAGAAGAAAAATCTTGAGCCTAAGAACCTTGATAGACTGGTTTGGCCTAGATTTCACTTTCCTGTTTTTGGTGACTGCTGAAAATAAATCGGGCAAGAACATTGATAGTCCTGCTTCAGGTTTGGCGCACCTGCCCTTGACGAGCACCAGATTCCTTCTGACCCGGGAGGTAGCAACCTGGTAAGGGTTCTGGTAGGGAGCAGCAGTCCTACTAGTACTAGCTTAAGGCTGAAGACGGTGAAAGTTGGCTAGTCTTAAGTTCAGAAAGCAAGAGGCAGAGTCGAGGACTGACGGTATGGCTCCTGTTGTGTCGGAAAGCCATCGCATTAATCTCCGAGGGTTTTCTGTGCAAGACCCAAGGCAGCCGATTCCGCTAGGGTCTCTTGCACGGGGCAATAAGCTCTCCAGCGATGATGGTCTCCAATCCCCGTTGCGGAGAGACACTCTAAGAAGAAAAAAAGACAAATCACTTATGATTTTCAATCTCCGGCGAGTGTAGAGTGTACTTCACTGCCACTGCCTTTAAGCTCAATCTAAAATTCAAAGAAAAAGGAACGAATATAAATGTAGTAAACAGACCTTGAGATATTATTCTTTGTAAGCGAATAATTCTCGGAAATTCTTTACCCTGAAAAGCGTTGCCTAGGTAAACGTCAAAATATTTCTCTTGCGTTATTATCAAACTACATGCAGAAGGAAGAAAACGGGTTCGAACCATAGGAACAAAGCAAAGGGTTAATCAGGTGTGATGACCAATCGTTGTAAATAATTTTCAGTTCGCATCAATCGATAGAGACGTTCCGTCCGTTCGCTTCAATGCTTAGATGATCTTCATCTTGTTTGTAATCATCAAACCCTCTCTCTCTTCGTTCCTTTTCTCCCCGTTGCCTTTCCCGATTCCTCCGCGCCGTCTCCTGACATTCCCTTTTTCAGTTTCAAATGTAATCGTTCAGGTTTGACATATTAATTACGACACGTGCAAATGACGTCACATCTTAGGAGAGAAGAAAACTCATTCACGCGGTATTTATTAGACGAGAACGGAATTCCCGGAGTCAATTTTCGAAAATTTCTTTCCGGGTTGTTGGCTTCAAGGGGAGAACGAAAAAAAAAAGTTTAGGGAAAGTATATAAGTGTGAAAGGGAAAGACGTTTGAAATAATGGACGTTTTTGTTTCGGGAAATCAGGATTCAACAACAGATGAGAAAGAAAAAAAATACGACCCCTAAACCCTTATTTCTTCACCCTTGGTTGTAAAATCAGTCGCACGAGCAGTATAAATCGAGTAAAAGTAATCAAATTAGGAAAAGACCAAATACCACTTATATAAAATAATTTCGTTACCTTGGAGAGGTCAATGCGTTTTTAAGACGGAACAAAAAAAAGGAAAAAGAACTCGTCGAAGAGAATAGCGTATATAGAAGAAAAGGGGGACGATGGAGAGTGGGAATGGAAGCGTAGGGGACGGTAAAATAGAATGGAGGAAAACGTAATCTAATACCAAGATTGAATATGAAATTTTAATAAAGTTAGTCGGTAAGAGCAAGATAAGGAATAAAGGGGGGGCGAGTTTTCAAGAGACCGGGGAGGTTAAGGACAGTCGAGTTCTTAACCGGGTGAAGTTATTCCAAAATAGCCCCCCTCTTTACCTCTCTGAAATATCCCGTCTCTTTTATTCGGTTAAATTCACCGAGCATTTTATGACAAATGCAACAAATCGTTTTAGTATGAATTAAGTCTTTAAACGATTGGAGACCGGCCAGGACTTTCTCCCATAGGAATAATCGTTATCTATATAATATTACCCGATCGGTTGAGTGGGACTGCATTATAACGCATAATAAATTAGGAGAAAAGTGCTGAATACGTGATTGCGTATATATCCCTCGGTTTGGGAAGGCAATATATGTGCGAGTATGTGCGGCTTGAATCCGTCCAGCTCATTAGTTATCCGCCTTTTCCCCCCCTCACCTTTTTTCCCTACCTCAACACCGTTTCGGATCCCTTTTTTGGCGCCCAGCGAGGTAATCAGCTTAGTCTTCGTTTGTGTATCGATAATGACTCTTCCGTAATTATCTGCAACTAACGTATGGAGCTTTAGAAAATAAGTTGTGTGCGGGGAGCTACGAAGTTGCAGATATTTGTTTTATTACTGGATTCGCGGAATTATAAAACTGAAATAGGGTTGGTGAGCGAAATTTAATTTAATAAAACCTTGGGTTTTACCTTTCCTTAACCTACTTTCGTTTTTAATGTAGTATCAGATTTTCAAAATTATGTTTTCGCAGAAAAAGCTGATTGTTATTGCTTAATGAGGAAAATATTTATTTGTATAAAAAATCTCTCGGAGAACCTTAATTCTGAAAAGTGAGCTGCTATCTGAGAATTGTTTAGCTGGCCATCTCTAGCCAAAATTTGAACTTTCGCCTTGGCAAATGAATGGAGTAGGGAATTCGACAGGCCTAATCGAAATCGTTCGGTTGAGTGAATCATTTTTTTTTTTTTGAGCGAAAATTTCGGCCGTTCTTGACTGCTTATACTCTAATCTGGTTTTTAGCTGCTTTGAGAAGCAATCTTCGCCCATCTCCTTTATAGCTAGAAACCTTAGTCCAAATTGGCCCTGCCCGGCAGTTTTGATTCTTTAATCGAGCTAAATTTCCAGCTTCAATGACTGTTCTAATGCTAGTTTTCAATAAGCAGAAGAAGAATTTGTGATGGAGAAGTTACAGCCATTACTTTGCCTGTGACTTACAAAAGCTCGGCTGACACTTGCTGCGACTTGCATGCCTTAGTTTTGAATTTATATTCCTATTTAGATTTGTTTCCCCGCATTACGCAGATAACATTACATAATAATCCACATATTTTCTTTTTTATCTCGGTTTGCCCTCATTTCCTTTTAAAGAACAAAAAGTTTTTAAAACTGCGACATTATTAATGTATAAAATTGTAATTCATTTACGTTGAATAAAGCCACAGGATGTTTCATTATAAAAAGAAAAAAAAAATTGAAATTATATTTTAATAAAATTTAAAAACAAAAAATTAACTTCGAATATTCGCGAGAAAAAAGATCCATCGTCGTAAATTTTTTTTATATCAATTCTTAAAATAAAACAGTTTAAAATTCCGAGAGGCCTACCGTAAATTTTGTCATTTATTTATGAATCATCCTTTTAATATTAGTTGGAAAAAAACCATAAAGAAAATGAGCGATTATCTTGCCTTACAAACAGGTGATCAGCGACATAAATATTAGTTATTTCTAATACCACCCATTTATTTTAAAATCTCGAAAGCTGGCAACATATTTTTAAAAACTTGTAAAACGAAATAAAATATCGAGACAAAAATGAATTACAATTTAAAAAGGATGTATATTTACGTTTTATTAAATATTTAAACCCTCTCCTTCTTTTTCCTGTTGTGATTTTATTTTTTTTCCTCGGAATTCTTATTCATAAAATTGTTTTCTTTTCCCCTTTTTCTTCGTTTTTTTTTTGTCTTCCACTTCAAGTTTTTATTTCTTTTTTTTCATAAGTAATCCGTGATTAACTGTCAGGAAATGATTCCGATTTTCTTGGGAAATTTTTTTTTCTTGTCTCCCCGGGGACCCGTTGATTTCACGGATATCGGTAATCCTCCGACTGACAAGAAAACCCACCGGGATGATACATCCCAGCTTCATCCGCCTTTCTTTTTATTTTATTTTTTGTCCCTCTCCCCCGTTTTGTAAATCTTGATGACTGATTAATTTCAGTTTATTGTTTTCTGATTTTGAGTTGTTTCGCCATTTTTGCGGGCTCGCTAAAACCACAGTGGAGGAGAGGACACGAGGGAGAAAAAGAAGGATCGAGGGAATCGTTACAATATAAAAATGATTAGGAAAACCGAAGGAAAACAACAAGAGGCTCTCGTGTGCGGTTTTTTCCCCCTTCCTTTCTTTATCTTCCTTCTTTTTATTAATATTAAATCTGTCGTGTGTTTTTAGGAGATGGAATATTACAGCATCTTTTCTTTCACAGAGATATCTATTTCGTTTGTATTACCTTGTTATTTTCAACTACTTGTTCCTTAGCAACATAAACTTCATGAGGTTTTGGTCGTGAACCGTTTAAGTCACATTTATTTTTTCTAGCACCCAGCAAGACCCTTCTTTAAAATTCAAATACAATGACACTTTCTCTAGGTGTTTCAGCAAACTCGAAACTGATTACCAAGTGCTGCGTGGGTCAGATAAAGCACCCGACCAAATTAGGTTTCTGCAGCTTTGCTGCTGGGTTCTAACTTCTTTGTTCCTCCTGTAGGTCTGCTTTTTGGTGTCTCTTGCTGTTTGATTAATTGCTATCTTGGTAATCGGGTCATTCTGCTGCATTCTTATCAAACCAACTTGCACCCCACGATGTCGTCCGCCCGAAAAAATTAATCTACAGCTTTTGTCCTAGTTCTAAATTACCTTTGTCTTAGTTTTCAACTTCTCGCTCACAACTTCCAACAATACAAATTATAATCTATCGTTATCAAAAGCCATTAATCCCCAAAATTACTTACTGATCCGCATGCGCTCACATCAGAACTAACTTTCCAAAACCTTAAACAACCTGTCCCAACTGCGTAGCGTATAAATCACTAAAATCCCCAGACAACAAAATTTCCATCAACTCCATTTACATACAAGTACACATAAGGAGAGAAACCGGAAGAAAGCTTTAACGGGAACTTGTTAGCAAGTTTTGGAATCTTCTCGTTGATAAGATTCCCGGAAACTTACGTCCACTTTTTTTTTTTTTGTTTACATTCTTCTTTCTCTTCTTTTTCTTAATCCAAAAGAAAAATAAATTATTTATATGAAAGCTAAAAATGAGAGAAATTTCAAAGTAGCGCTTCTTTTTTTTATGATTTTATTTCCCATCCGCAGTCACGTTCGGGAAAATCGATTTCCACAGGAAATCACCCCTTTTTCGAGGCCCAGAAAACGGTAATTCAGAGGGACCCGAGGAATGAATGGAAGTGGAAAAAGGTCTTTCGAGTTTATCGTAAAGTTTCCAGTCAGCGTTTCCATCAATCCAAACTGTCTGATTGTCAGTCCGTGGTCACTTTAACATTCCATATCAAATCGGTTTTGATGAGTCTGTCTATCGGGTTCTTCGACACGCACAATTTCGAAACTGACATTTCTTTTTTTTTTCTCACTCGTTTCGCTTCGAAAACGTCATTCAGCCGCCATCCTTTTCATGTTATAGCTTGTACAATATAAAAAAAAAATGATGTTATCGATTTTTGAAATATTACGGAACGTAACCTCGGATGTTATTGTTAGCGGATTATTTCCTGGAAAATGGCAAGTTTTATCCAAGATGCATGTAATTTGACGTGTGAAGTCCCGAATAGAGAGCCCGAAAGGAGAGAGCTGATTGGCTGTGACCAAAAGTAAGTTAAGTATGGAGCAGCTGAAGACGTCTGACATCATCACCAAATTGATTGAAACAAAGTTGGTCACAGCCTATCAGAAGACAGGATTTCGATATATACAGAGTAAAATTCTCTTCTTTCAGCTCTCTAGTCTCAAATCTGCGAGTTTGACACGTCGGTGAAGGTAGCACCGCCAGATTAGAGTGCTGGATATAGGAACTAAGCGGGGTCGTTAGCCCTGAAGATTTGTGTTCGAGCTGCTAAGGTCAAAAGGCTATAACAAATGTTAATATGGCGACTTTAGCTAGTAGTCGCTGGCGAGGCCGTGCAGCGTGTTGCTTCGTACAAATATCTGGGATGTTTATTGAATGAGAAGTGGGATTACAGCCAGGAAGTCAAGGCTCGAGTAGAGCAAGCCAGGAGTGCTTTCATTAAATTGTAAAACCTGTTGTCTAAGCGTGAACTTAGTCTCAACACGAGAACCCGTAACGTCATGAAGGTTGGACGTTAACAAAAGTGCTGGAAAAGAAGCTTGCGGCTTTCGAAATGTGGATATATCGTCGCATGTTGCGAATACCGTGGACCGCACGAACAAGCAATGTCGAAGTCTTGAATCATATGAGCAAAGAGATGGAGGTGCTGTACGAGATCAAGCGCCGGTGGCTTAAATATTTCGGCCGTATTATTCGAAACGAAAAGTATCGCCTTCTGCAGCTGGTGGTGGAAGGGAAGATTGAGGGCAGGTAGAGACCAGGTTGAAGGAAAACATCCTGGCTCAAGAATCTAAGAAACTGGTACGGCCAAACTTCGGTATCCCTTTTTCGTTCGGCAGCCTCCAAAGTTAGGATCGCCAATCTCCGACAAGTAGCGGAGCGGGCATTTAAAGAAGAAGAAGAAGCTTCACGGCCAATCCACAAGGCGTGGATTTGATGGAGGTAAGCACCGCAATAATATTTGCCCAGACGTGGACATTCACCAAGCAGACCGTAACGAATCTTCAGGTGACCCAGAGAGCGATGGAGAGATCAATGTTAAGAATATCACTTCGAGACCTCATAAGAAATGAAAAGATCCGACAAATCACCAAGGTAACTGACGTCATTGATCGAGCAGCGAGGCTGAAATGGGATTACGCGGGACACGTGGCAAGGAGAAATGATGGCGGATGGAACAGGAAAATCCTGCAATGGAGGCCATGGGCTGGGCAGCGAAGTAGAGGGAGACCAATAAACCGCTGGTATGATGACTTAAAGAGAACGACGGGTTTGCACTGGGTGAGGACAGCGGAGGACCGAGACAGATGGCATGCCTTGAGGGAGGCCTATGTTCAAAATTGGACGCAATAAGGGCTGGAAAAAAAAGCACTGCAATCGGTTGTGCTAGGTTTGAGCTGAAATGAGCCGTAAAACTTCTCCCAAATCGACCACTCGTAAGAGGATAGCGATTTCGTAATCAAGAACAGTGCGGTTGCCCTGCTTTGGCCAACTTAGGACCAAGAGAACAAGTTGATCCTAAAAAAGGTTAGACTTCTACGGCGCTGTAAACCTGACAGAAAGAAAATCAAAGAGAGAGTAGAACCCCGGACGTGCTTTTATTGTTCATATGGATTTATTCCCTAATATCATAAAGCAGAATCAATGCGGTCTCTCGATTTAGACGTAGACTCCGGAACACATGCACACATGGCCGATGAACAAAAGTCCTTTGATAACAACTTTTACCTCTATTCGTGATCTCTGACCCGAACAAGGGCAAAACGTTTCATTAGTCCAATTACAAAAAGCGAACCGAATAAGCATTGCGACGAAAATCTTTTGATAGAGAAAAAGGTTACTCTTCGATTGTTTTCCATTTTTTTTTTTTCCGTTTCTGGGAAAGAACATCAAACGAATACCATTTTATGGACAGCATAATCCAAATTGGTGGATGTAGCAAATTCGAAACACTTTCGAAAGAAAGATTTTTAAAGATAAGAGGAAAATATAGATATCGTAAAAAGAGGGAAAATTGGAAATAACGAAGACGCTTTATAAATTGATAGAAAAAGGGCAAGGAAAACGAAAAGACGTATGTCCGTTGGAAAAACAAAAGGAAAATTCTTAACGTGAGAGATTTTTTTTCTTTAACTGAGGAAAGGAAAAATAAAACAGGTGAAGGTAGTTTTATTTCTTATCTCAGAGAAATAAAAGAAGGTGATGATGCTGGAACTTTGAAAAAATTCTAAACATATCCAGAAATTTTGTGATCGAATATCTCTTCTTGTAAGAAATAAAAAAAAATTAATTGCCGGATCAATCCGACCCTGAGTTTCACAAGTTTGTGCTTGCTGAAGCAAGTTTCAGAATTTTCATAAGAAAAAGTATACATTAACTTGTCTTAATCGGACTGGAGAAAGTATTAAGAAAAAAGAAACTTTTTTTAAGACTTGCTTAAACGACAAAATACTAAAAATTCAAAGTTATAAAGTGTCTTCTCGTCAGCTATAAAAGTTTTCAATTTTTTTTCCTTTCTGTTTTTTTTTTTTTCTAAAGGATACCTCAGGAAGTTTCTTTCATCGTTATAAAATAGAAAGGGGAAAGGAATAAGAAGGAAAAAAGGATATCGGAGGAGGACTCTTGTGTAGTCTTCGATTCCTTGCAAAGATTAATCGATCAAATGAAAAGAGATTAAACTTGTCAGAAAAGGAATCTTAACTGGTTTAGATTTCCTGTCATTTCAAATGGGACCAAGATAATTTTTAGATGAAAAATAGATTTTGATCTTCTAATTATACGGTTAATATATCAAAATTTACAGCCGTAATCTTTTCATAAATCCTTTTTAATTATTTTAAAGTTTGACAATTTTTGCAGAAGAAATGATTGTGCTGGTGATTGGCTTATGACAAGACGTTAACGTTGTTGTTCGCCTGCGTCAGTGACCAACTTAATGTCAAAGTTGCCATATTGTCTCAGCAGGTCGGTTTACACTTTATGCGAAAAAAAATATCTCCAAATCCCTTGAAGTTGAATACCTGAGTGAGTCGCCATGGATAAAGGGGCTTCAGATCATTTAAAGTCAACCAAGTAAAAGACGCAGTTACAAAAGTGGCAATCCCTTTGGGGTCATTCGATTTCATTGAAAATCCGATCGTTGTCCCTCCCTGAAGCATGATATTCGGACTAGTAGAAATATAAAAAAAAAGTTGAGGGAAGAAACAAGGCGCAACGATAATCAGGGATCATGAAGGGATTTGATTTTGAATCGACGGCAAATCTCGAAATCGTGTCGCAGGAAAACAAGTAGGAAAAAAAAAACGATATCAGGAATTCTTGTGGGAAAACTCTTCATATTGTTTCTTATCTATAGGAAATCTTTTTAAAAGGAAAAAAATCTGATATGGTTGGCTGTTGTTTCCTTTAGCCATCTTTGAAAAGTATATAAACGGCGATTATTTATGTAACAATTCCTGGTAGTTTTTTCCTCCCTTTGTTTCGCTAAAAAAATAAACGTATAATGAATCTTGTATAAATATTATATCGGGTTTTATTATACGTAAATCCCGTTGAACATAAATAAAAGAAGAAAAGAGGAAAAAAATCAAAATTCCGGGGGAAAAAGGATTCCTCGAAAAACCGAAGCATGTATATTTCTCTGGGAGAAGAAACTTCACCAGAGGAAATGCAAGACAGTAAAAAAAAAAGAAGAAGAATGAAAATAAAAAAAATAAAAACAAAATGAGAGGAGGGAGTTAAGATAAACATAAGAGAAAATGTTAAGGGAGGGGGAAGCGGGGGTAAATCTGTGGACAAGCCAAATAGTTTACTTAATTTATTTGCTTACGACCTGAGGGTTTCTTTTTCAAACTTTCTTTCACCCCACACTACATTTCACTTTTAATACCACAGGCTGAACTCGGGATCAGATTTGATGGCTGGGAAATTTGGCTTTTTAGAAAAACGTTTAAACATGGGGATGAGGAGGAAAAAAAAGAGGAAGGAGGAAAGTCTCCAAGCCTTATGGGAATCCATCCCGTTCTTTCGGTATCATAGCCTTATTCCGGTATATATGTTACGCCCCGATTGTGAAATTGCCCCGTTCATGAACGGGGCAGAAAAATCGGCCGGTTCATGAACGGGTCAGGCTCCTTGCCCCGTTCATGAACGGGGCAGACAAATTGACCAGTTCATGAACTGGGCAGCCATTTTTTGCCCAGTTCATGAACTGGGCACCTAAAAAATACTTAATTACACGAACGGGGCAATGCCTTCCCGTGTGGAAGAATGACTATTTTTTAGAATTATGATTGAATTAATATATTAAGGTGCATACTGAATAAAATAAATTTGCATTCGAATTGAAAAAAATTAAATATACAATTAAATAATTAAGAAATAAAAATTGAACAATACTGTATATTTTTATTGTTCAAAAAATACCGTATGGCATGCTGATAGGCAAAAAAAATTTCAAAGTTAACAAAAATTTGAGCTGCTGACGTCTGTAGAGCTTTTGAACAGACAGCCGCATAAATTGCCAGTTGCCACCAGACCCTAAATTTTTGTTTGGCCAAGTTCAGAAGCATCATCCAGTTTCTGGTAGAGTCGTAGCTAGGTTAACAAAAATCAACTCTTTTAGAATTTAACGGACATTAGGTATTTTTCGCTCACAACAAAATTAATTTTTAACCTTGCTTTGGGTCTGGCTCAAAATATCTTGCTCAATGAACTACTACACGATCTGTGTAAAATCTATGTAAGATTCAGCAAAATTTTGATTCAATTTTCAAAATTTATCATTTTTATAATTCGCTGGTCCGAAATTATTTTGTGCTATCCGTTTTTTCGGTCCATAAGTTAAACATGAGGAATTTTTTTCAGATAGCACAAAATAATTTCGGACCAGCGAATTCTTGAAACAAACTGTAAATTGTATTTCGAATGCTTCAAAATATTATTTTTGATTTAATATTCTACTTTAACACTTTAAAAAAAGTCATTCCTTTATTTCAAAACCCTTTGGCCCGATCGTGTAATTCAGTACATTTTAAGTGCCCAGTTCATGAACTGGGCAAAACTGGTCCATTTTTCTGCCCAGTTCATGAACGGGGCAAGGAGCCTGACCCGTTCATGAACCGGCCGATTTTTCTGCCCTGTTCATGAACGGGGCAATTACACAATCGGGGCGTAACATATATAAATTCAATGTGGATTTTTTTCACTGTCATGAATTTTACGGAATGTGGATTTTTTTTTCGAAAGGGGGTGGTTGTCAGTAATACGATCGAGGGTATTGGCTTTTATTGAAAGTTTTTTGAAAATTTTAAAAAAAATCAAAGTTAGGGGAGAAAGTGATGAAGTCGCTTAGGTTTTGCTGGTACAAGAAACGATTTAGCAGGAAAGCAAGGCAATACCAATAAATATTTTAAGAGGGGAATGAAGTCAGCAGACTCTATACAGAACTGATAGTTTTGCTGCAGTCGGGTAGAAGCTACAAAGTTGAAATTTAAGCTTCAGTCATTAAAATTTGACCATGCGAGTTTTTTCTGTGTCCAAATTTTTCCCTCCAAAGTCTTTTTTATGTTAAAACTTAAGTACATTCGGTTTTGAAGCTTTTTAGAAACTTAGGCAGCTTAGGTGGCCAAGCTAGGCTTGTTTGATTTTTCTGAGCCTTAATTGAACTCATCGCAGCTGTTGAGGTGTTCAGTCTTCTTCTTCAAATGCCCGTACCTCGTCGAAGATTGGTGATCATGGCGATCCTAACTTTGTAGTCTGCCGAACGGAAAAGAAATACCGAATTTTGGCCGTACCAGTCTCTTAGATTCTTGAGCCAGGATGTTCAGTAACTTCAACTAATACGCGCCAAACAACAAAGAGTGCTCTGAGCTGAACTAAAGTTAATTCACTGGTTCGTACCATCTTTCTAATCGCTGTTAAATATATTTCTGAGTATCGCCGCTTATATCCCGAAAAATTTAAACTCCGAATCTCATTCTTCCCGTTCACATATAAATACAATAAACTTTTTTCTACAAAATCCTGAATAGAATTTATTAATTATTCCATTTTTATTTCAATTCAAACTCTGGAAAATGTTTTAAAAAAAAGTTCTGGAGAATATACCGATATTATGTGTAACGTATACCGTCTCACGTAAGCTCAGTATTAAAACAAATCTCATTTGGATATTCAGCAGAAAAATAGTATTAATGGAAAAGGAATACATTAAATTATTAGAAGGCAGACGAATATCCGCTTCGTTTTTTTTTTCTCTTTTTTCTATCCCCGAAATATATTTTTTGATTTATTCCGGTTTATTTTGGCATCTCAGATACTTGGCTTTCGCAATCCTAAAAACTTGTGCATTCCACATTGGGAAAACTTTTTAATATAAAGAAAACTTCTCTCATATTTGTATTATCCTCTTTTTTTTTCTTCTTTATAAACTATGAAATTTATTCCGCTCGGTTCTTTTTTTTCTCTCTCTCTCTCTCTCACTCTTCTTGCAGACACGAAAAAGAGTTCTTGGCAAAGTAATTTCACTGCTAAATTCCTTAAATTGCATTTGTTTTAACTCTTTTGTTTTTTTTTGTTTCAGGTGCGGAAAGATCCAATCGTACCGGATCGGACGACACTGAAGCCGAACAAACAACAGATAATCCGACGACACCTTTTCCGACACCGCCGGCAAGCTGCGCAAGTCCGACAATGTATCATCATCCGATACCGCACTCCCCTAATCTTAACTTAAGACAGTCCAGCCCGTATCCTGTCGAAAGTACCAATTTACAATCGGGCGTACAATCCGGGGCCAACGCTCAATCGCGGCACAAAAATCAACACAGTTACCATCAAAACAAAAAACCTTCGCTTAGAAATAAGTAATTATCGTTCGATCTTTTTTTTTTTTTTTTTTTGGTTTTTTTTCGTGTTACGTTTTCGATTCGTCGTGCTGACAAATGTGTCGATAGGGCTGATGAATGGTTATTCGTGGTTTTATTTTAATTTAAAATGTGGTTTATGATTTTCGATTAATCAAAGAGTTGTTCTTTTTGAAGATAGGAAGGCCCAGAGGATATGGATTTTATATATTCACTGTGTATAAAATTTCCCTTGTGTCAAATTTAAATTCGAGAATTATTTCGCTTCGGTAAATATGATTGGAATCTGTTTGGAAAGATTGCCCCATGTGGATTGGTCGCCCTTGTGAAGGAAAATTCAAGTTTGATGGGGGGGTAGATGTGCTGGATAAAGCTAATGACGTCATTGAGAAGTAGGAGTCAAAAAATTTCTACAGTAACTTTTATGAAATTCATTTGTTTGATTAAGCTTTAAAGTTCATGAGCCAGACTTACACTTTTCGAAGATGGTTTGAAAAGAGTTTGCTTATTAGATTAAGATAAAAAAAATCATCAATGGTAATGGAGAATCTACCATTAAAAAATTTCGTATGAATCACAAAAAAAAGTCTAGTCGAAGTCTGGCAGTCGATTCCTTGCGGCTCGAATTTTTTGTAACTGAATATCACTTCTGATTCGAGATGTGGCCATTCCATTACAGTGAATATGTTGCCGCTCCATTTGCAAAGTTCTGGCAAACTAGCAAGTGGTAACTAGCCTAGACCCCCATTTCCACCTGATAAATGATAGCTCAAAATTATTTCAGCAAGACTTACAAGCAAGATTCTTGCAGAGAAGAATCAAAGCAAATCCTCTCTCAAAAGGAAATACAGAAATCCCACAATCCCAAAAATCAATAAAATCATGTTTAGAAATTTCATTTGCTATCTCGTTTCAATAAACATGCACCGGTGACCCAATAATTATTGATGCTACGATTAAACACGACCCTTTACGTGCTACAATTATTTACTGATCAGCTATATCGTTATGGCATCATGAAACGAAATCCAACACGGTTTCTTTTCTTCATTTCTTTTATATGCCTCCCCTCCGCCCCATCTCCCTCTTTTCTTCCGTTCTTTCACTTACACGATGAAATTCGGTCAGTAACCCTTTTTTGTTTCTTCCTTTTTTTTTTCTTATGAAAACTTTTTCACCCACAACAATAAAAAATGTAATTTCATCGTGGGTTTTATGACCATAACAAGGCCATAGGGACAAATATTGCACTTTCCCTTCTTCAGGGATGTGAACACTTATATCCGAATAATAGCTCATAAAAGAAAACAAGAAAAAAAATCATAAAAAAGTGTTTAATAATTTTTTTTTCTTATTTTTGTTTATAAAAATAATTCTTTCGAGATTTAAAAAAAAAAATTGAGATAAGCTCGAGATTTTAAAAATTCTCGATATAAGATACGAGTTGGATTTCCGAGTGAACTATTAAATGAAATTTTTAAAGCTGGCACATGTTTGTTTTAGTAAGCCTCTTTTAGGAAACATATATATGTGATGATGATTTTCGCCACGAGCCACGTAAAAGAAATTGAAATGTGGATAAATTTTAATACGGATTGTATATGACGGTTTAGATTTAAATGCAAACCGCTTTTGAAAAGTTAATTACTTTGCTTTGGGCGTTTGATAAACCTACTTATATCAAAGCAACCTGAAATAATCCCAGATAGGACAAAACGTCATAGATTACATACAACAGGGATAATAAAAGCCCCTCGGTGAAAAGAGCATAAAAAATGCAAAGCTGGGAATGTTACATGATTTGCTATCAAAGGAATATGCAGAATCAGAAATAGCGGAGTTGAACTGAAACGGAAAGAAACTAGTAGGCTCATATTACTGGAAATAAAAGCTGAAATCCTATAGAGCTCAAAGTTTTTGGCTTGAAACCAAAGGCTAAAATTTTGCCTGCGATGAACATTTCACAAACTGGAAATCTAGCGATTTTTTCACTAACTAAAACGATACTAGCGCCATTTTGTAAATTAAAACGACAGTAGCGCTCTTTAACGATTATTTTAAAAACTAATCCTATAATAACGATAAATAATCTTGCCCTTAGTTTATCAGCACGAATTGAAAAACGTAACTCGAAAAAATTTGCTCGAAAAATCTAATTTTCTCTTTTTTTTTTTTTTGTTCAAACAGTGAAAAAAATGAAAAAAACCCGTCGAATCTCCGTGAAAACTCGGGAAATTTCGGTCCTCAAAGAGAACATTCGTCTTTGGGGCTCGGTTCGCGCGAGCATAGTTCGGGCACGTTAACGTCACGCGGTCGGATATCGAGCAGAAGACATCAACAGAGTAATGGAATGACATCATCGACAAGTTCAAACTCGTCAATATCAGATAATAACGATAATTTTCACGATGATCATCGGGGAAGACTTAATTTAGAAAACGGTGAGTTTTCAATTTTTTATTTCTTTTTACCGTAATTTAATAAAAATAATCGCGGAAAATTCAACATTTTTTGACGTGTCTTTTTTTCCTTGCTGTGCTGACTGATCAGCGGAATTGAAACGACATTCATTTTACGGATCAATTAATAAATATCTACGTTAAAATGTCGGAATTGTCAGTCAGGACGCTGCTACGTTTTTTAGGTTTTCATTTCGCTTTTTATTTCAACGGGGGGTTTTTTTTTTATGAATAAATTTAAAATAAACAGAGTATCGGAATGGAAACGGGATTTTACATGACGGGTTTTTGCTCGACTGAACCGTTTCGACGAAAATTTAAATAATAATTACCTTTTCTGGTTTAGCACGGTAAAATTTTTTTCAACGTACCATGAAATTTTAAAAACGGGATGGAAACATTAGCACCTTAAACCATTCCAAGCAAGGCAGTAATAGAAGTGATTAAGGTTGATGCTATTGATAAAATGGGAGAGGGAAGATAATGTGCGTGCGAGATCGAAAAATCCGGGCATTTTTTTTAAAAAATTAAATGCTTTTATAAGCCCGAAATTTTGAGATTGTTCTTGCTGAGGTTTTTTTGGTTCGTACATTCCAGTTGTCTCTCTAGCTTGATCCTGTGGGAGAATACTTATCAGAATTCCTAAAATTTTAACGAAATTTCATTTTAAAGAGTGTAATTTGTAGTTGAGCCAGGCTTGCATTAAAGTTTCAGAAAGGAAAGGCTAAACTCGTTGAACAGATAAATCAATTTTTTTTAAACTGAAATTTTTTAGAGTTAAAAGTTTTTAGGCTCTATTTTTCAGGTTCGGGCGGTGGAAAAATGCTCCAAAATAATTTTCCTCGTGAAAATTTTCGCTCTTCTCACTCTATAAAATCTAGAATTATTTCCAGAGGAACCTTCTTTCAATGGAAAGCTTTGAGGCTTTAGAAACAATTCGTGTGCTGTTGGTTTTGTTCCTCTTGCAAGGTGTGACACTCCGGCAAATAAAGTTTGGGTTTGAATTCGCAAAGAATATTAAACTGCAGATGAAGAAAATAGTAAAACGTAAAAAATTTATCTTCTCTCTAATATGCTTCACATTCACGGTTCTTTTAAGCGGCCACTAATTTTCCTCTTTATCAGTGGCTTCGTCCCCCCACACCATCAAATTTTAGAACTTGTTCCTGATTTTCCAAAAATTAACAATCTCCAAATTCGATTATTACTTTTGAGTACCTCAAGGCTCTTATTCAGGGCCACTCATTTTTCTTTTCATCATCATAAACCAAAGATCTAAGAATTCGACTTTTTTTTAAAAAAAATTGTTATGGCATTCTCTAGACTCTAAACATCAGAATTTCATCTGCTTGAGAATTACTAACCGAGCTCCGTTAATCAAATTTTTACACGCAGCCAGCTCTTTTCGAAAATACACGAAACGCATTTTGAAAACTTTAAATCGCTTTTTCGAAAGCGAATTAAAAAAATTTTTTTTTCTAAAACGAATGATGCGGCTACTGAAATCCATTAAAAGTTTTCCATCCGCGTCTAGTCTAAAACAAAAACCCGTCTCCTAATTGCAAACGATTCCCAAGTTTAAAATTATAGGTTTTAAAAAAGCCTCGGAAATGACTTACTCAGCTATCCACGCATGTGACAATAAATGGATTTTTGATTCCGACTTTTGAATTTTTAATCGGGGAAAGTATCGGAAACGATAATAATAGAAAACAAATTTCGCTTCCTCCGAGCCGGAAGCGGATTTAATTCTTTTTATCGATTTAACCGTAAATAAGAGGGTTTCTTTCAATTTTTCGCAAAACATTTCATCTCCGATTTTTCCCACAGATTTAAACGGGGATAGCCCGCCCGAACCTGCTCCACCGGAAGTCCCACCTCGCGGTCCTTCGTTGCATCATACCGGAAATACGCACACGCTGCGCGGAACAAGGAATACTAACGAACGGACACCAGGCCAGGATATATTTTTATCCCAGGGTAAGTTTTTTTTTTTGTTTAATTTTTGGGGCCGACAGCATATACAAAGAGACGGGTAATTCATTACTTTTGAAGTACTTAAGGGAAGATTTCTTGGAAAAGCTGAGGGGGAAAAAGAAAAAAGGGAGATAGGCATCCTCCGAAAAATATTATTTAAGATAATTTTGAATTAAAAAATAATCTTTTATCTTCATTTCAATTGAATTTTTGTTGAAAATGTAAATTTAAAATTTAAAGGATTACTTTTTGTTTATTGTTTTATTTTTGGGGAGGAGAAAGAAGATGAGAGGAAAAAGCTGAGGCTTTGATCCAATTCTGCCTCTTTAGAAAATTATATTAATGTGTTTCCTTTTTTTTTTTTTCGCGGGGGAATATTTTCTTCGTTTTTCCTTTGTCGGTTCTTTTCGCGTGTTTTTTGTCCCACGGTGATTTGAATCAAAACAAGCCGATTCGAAAAATGTTCTTCCGGTTATCGCGACTCATCATTTTTCCTTCTTATGCTTTCCTCCCCTCTTTTTCTTTTCTTAATGTTGAGTTTTATACTTGCACCTGGTTTTCTTCCATCGTCTTTAAACTTTTTAAGGTAAAGATTTTTTTCAAAGGTTTTTAAATGTATTTGCAATGACGTTCGGTGACGTGTTTTTTCTTGAAGATTAGGCGAGAGATGTTTTTTCGAAAATTAAAGTTCGATGCTGAGTATTGAGTATGGCATCAAAATTTCAAATAAAGGCAAATTTTGGTTGTCAGATTTTTGCTTGAGGTTCATGAGGTGAACCTCCATTTTGAATTTTTTCTAACGCCAAGTCTTTCAAAGAAACGGCGGGAACTAAAAAAAAGCCCTGGCTGCTTAAAGAGGATTTTATTGCCATTCCACCTCAAATCTTTCGAACTCCATTACTGAAAGCGGTGGAAATACCCTATTGCTTTCTTTTTTTTATTTTATTACCGAATTAAGAAAAGAATCTTGTTACGAAACCATTCACCCGTCAGACAATACAGTTACAAGATTAGTGAAAGCCAAAGTGGAGAGTTGCATTCGTTCAAGGGTAAAACTTTTTTTTTATTATAAATAAATAAATGAATGAATTAATTAATTCAATTTAATAGATAGGATTACTTCACTTTCTACTCCCCTAAAATGGGATCCACTTGGCCCCCTTGGGATTTTTATTAATTAAACTTTTAGGCATCTAATTTAAATTCGCAGGATTAAAATAAATCGAATTCGCTTTTTGGAAAAATATAGTTGTGGATATCGGTGATTTTTATAATTCTCTTTTCAATCCCTATTATCGTCACATTTTTTTAAAATTTTTGAATCGTGGGGAGAAGTTGGATTCGAAATAGAAACTGCGCCTGAAAAAAAAAAAAGTTCACGCCTTCGTTCACGCTTGCTTGATTTCAAGGGTTTTTAATGATAGTTCATTATTTAATTTAATTAAGTCGTCAAAGTGTGCGCAGAGTCTTTTAAGATACACCGAAGTTGTTCTTTCAATAAATTTTCAGTAGCCAGATAAAAATATTTTCCTGCCGAGGAGTTAAATTCTTTGGTTCTTTAAATGTCTTGCTTTAATTCAGAGATATGCTATTATTGACAGTTTTTATGATCTTTATAAACTGCTAGAGCTCTTCGGCGGCCAAGCTTGTTCGAATTCTAGGTGAGCGAAGGTTCAAGCTCTGCTGCCTTATTCTTCTTACTCTTTACAGACGCAATGACTCTAATCTCTTTCGCTACGAGATGTTTCCCAAATGCCTGCAACTTTTCACACCACCACGATTTCTCTCTAAGGCCGCCGAAGTCGCCATTAGGAAAGCTCAATACAATTTTCTGCTTGTAGCTCTAAGAATTGCTTCCTTCAACCTGCCTATTTTTGTCAAATTTTCACTTCTTATTTTTTTCGCCAAAAATCTTTATCGAAAATTCCCCAGCAAGTTTTCCCCCTTTTTTGCGTTTCCTTCTACAACGACCACTTCTTCAAATCCAATCCAATTTAAAAAATAAATCTTGCATACTCTTATTCTTTTTTTTAAAAAAAAATCCCCTACACGAGATTAAACCCTGCTTTTTTCCTTTTTTTTAAAACAAGAGGGAAAATTCTTTGAGAACAAAAGGTAATACAGTTCTCACTGGTGATAAAGTAATTAAAAGTGATATCAAGGAGATAATAGGAGATGGAGAAGAAGAAAACGATATTTAGTTGCTAAGCAACCGGTCCCTGACCGATGGGCGATTCAATTCAATACAATATATATATACACTGCAAGCTTTCTCCTTCTTTCCACGTTTCACCGTCTTTTTCCTTCTCTCCTATGCTTTTTTATCTCACCGTGATTAATCAGTTGATGGCTCCTCTGTCTTTGTTTCATTCTCTCTCTCGATCTTCGATTTATTCCAATTGTTCAGTTCATCAAGCCCGAATATTGTTTAGGGTTTTCAACCCCTCTCACTTAATACATCCCATATTAATTGGATTAATATTATAGTAATTTAAAGTTTTATAACGGAAATGAGCTGTTTACGAGCGAAGCGCTTTCGTAAATTGCCGTAGAGCGGTGAAATGTCTTTGAGAGGGAACGAAAATATAAAAGGGCTATTAAAACCTGACCTCTGTGATTGAGCGAGTCATCTATGAAAAGGGGGAAAAGGAAAACAAACCGATAGGAAAAAAATACAATTGAAGGATATTTATTGCATGCGTATATGCATTTTAACGCGGGAAGGAAAAAAAAAAAAGGGATCCCCCATCTATCTAAAGCTTATCTTTTTTGTGAATGAAATACTGAACACGGTTTGAAAATGAGAGTTTTTTAAAACTGTTAAAATTCAAAAGTTTTATCTTGGTTAAGGGTGTGGCCTCATTGCGCGTTAAAGCGTTGGATGGTTTAAATTTTATGAGCGTTTTTGTTGAGGCCAACTCTTTTATGGGAAATGGCTGATAGTTAGAGCAAATTATTTGAAGATAAAAAGCTGCTAACAGCAACAGGAACAAAAAAAGCCCCCTGGTGCCAAAATCGCACAGGAAATAAAACTATTCGGGGGTGGGTGAGGATGGCGGATGTAAAGATTCGTTGATCATCAAGATCAAGAGCGGTGGACGGTGGCATTAACATTATGGAAGCAGCAATGAAGAGTAAGAAGCCGGGGAAGATCTTAAAAAACGGTAGTTTGACAAGCGCTTTCGAAATTAGGAGATAAGGATGCGGCCTATGGTTGATGATGTTGCGCAGCGCCTTGCAACATTTAAGTGGCAATGGGCAGGTTATGTCGCCAGGGAGGATCCGGTTAGATGGACTGGACATCAAACTAGCACAGATGGTAAAATGGAGACCTGTAGAGCCAAAAAGAAGCGCTGGTAGGCCATTAATAAGGTGGCGGGGCTTAAGTGGTTATGAAAGGTAAGCCTAACTTTTCTTATTCTATATAAATAACCCGAATCTCAGACAATAAAACAAGAAAACAAGATCGAGTAAGAAAAGAAGTTGAAGCCGATTGGGACAACTCAAGAATAGACAACAGTGCTCCTCAAAAAAGCAGCGGCGGAGGAGGCTACGGAGGAGGGTACAAAAGCACCACCACCACCACCAACCACCCTTTTGTCTTGCTCAAGGAATGGCGTCCTTGCCCTGTGGTGAGCTCCCTTCTCAGGGTTATGAGTTAGTGGAGGGCCGCAGCTTCGCTAATACTGACCTAGGGCTGAAGATGGTAGTAATCGGCAAGGCCTAGGCCCAGATACCGGGAGGCAGAGTTGGATCAATATTGATCCAACTCTGCCTCCCTCACGGGAGCCATACCATATGGTATGGCTCCCGTACTGCGATGTGGAAGATTATGGAAAGTCACCACATTATTCGATATTCCTAGTAAAATCATCAATGGTTGGCCATGATGATCGCTAATGTCCGACGAGGACTGGGCATTTAAAGAAGAAGAAGAAGACAGGTTGGAGGACTCTTTAAATTTGTTGCGTCAGATCTTTGATGCTTTGTTTTGTGCTTAATTTTGTAGAGCAGTCCCCTCTCTTCGTTCTGTTTCTTCTACTCTAATCAATCTTTCCAAACCAGCACTAGCGTCCTTAACAATAATGAAAATAATTTTTGCAATTTTTTCCTCCAAAAGAAATTTCAGCCGGATAACTAAACCCCAACCTCTTCCGCCTTTCTCTTTGGAGTCGCTATCGTCACCTCAGTACTCCCTCACACGGAAATGGCTAAAAAAGTCAAACGAACTTCTAAACAAAACTAAATCGTATACGTCTATATGCAATTAACTTTTGATTAGTGTTTATTGAGTTAATTTTATTAGTTTGATGTCTTCACTGTCGTTCAGTATAACGCGGTGCGCGCATCAAGCATAAGTGGATTATGGTTGAACAAACTTTTCACGTCAGGTAGTTACTGGATAAATCTTTTTTTGATATTTTTTATTGGGACACACCATGTTCGCTTTAAGGAAAAGAGGAAAAGCAACACTCAGTTGTCTTAAAGAAGTTTAATAAAACTGAATCTGCTCAGCAAGGAAGGGAAATGTTATTCGATGCCTCCGGGCTCGCAAAAGGGTGTGCATATGTCAGTGTAATAAGAAAACATCACCCTTTGTTGCTTATTACCTCGAGAAAAGCAGTAGCGAACACCCTTTGATGTTTGATCTCCCGATGCGAGTGTGTGAGTGGATGTGTATAAGATGCGTGGGCATGCGCTGTCATTCCCTGAAAACGTTTTCATCTCCCTAAAGTTTTTGTATCCGAGAACCCGGAAGGCCGAGGATCTAATGAACAGTGACAAAAATTCACGTGGAATTTATTTTTTTCTTCATCTCATCCTTTTGATGTCTTCAAGAGTCGGTTCTCATTTAGAGAGGGGGTTAAAGAGAATGTTTACGAGGAAATGATGTTGAAAGGGTTATAGCAAGTTGGGCAAAAAAAATATTAAATTAATTGGGTTTAAATTGGAGAGGGGTGGATAAAAGTGAATTAAGGACATTTGAAAGTTAATTATGAAATTTTCAAAAGAAGTTTTCGGAAAAATGATTTGAGTTAAAAGGAAAATTTATTTATGGGAGTATTGTAGATTTGATTTTAAAAATTAAAGGATAAATGTTTAGGAAAGGGAAAGGAATTTTAGAAATTTTACATATATTTGATAAATTTTTTTTATTCAACTATGAATCGCTGGCTTTAGCGCTGGGATTGTTAGATCGACTTGGTTGCGACCTGCAATTTGAAACTTGCGAGAGATAGTAAATTGGTTTTCGGCCAACAGAGTTCAGTCGAGGGTGCAAACCTTGTAATCAAAACTAAAACTCAGCTGAGTTTGAGTTTTCTTTTTTATATTTTCTAAAAAAAACTCAATATTTTTCTCAAGAAGTTAGAAATAAGCAAACTTCAATGCGATGCATAAAGTGGAAGAAATCTGGTTGATGATTTCACTGGGAAAGAAAGAGAAATTCCTCGTTATTTCATATTCCTTCCCCGAAAACTGATTGCAGGAAAATCACGGGAACGTAAGCCTAAGCCTGAATATTGTTGAAAGCTTTCTTGAATATAATTTTTGAATCCTTTTACTGTAAAGATTCCTTGATTTAAATCACAACGATCTTTTATTTGAATAAATTTTGCCTCGGAGTGCCAATTTTGATTTTCATGGAATTTCCTTCCGGATAAAGGAAAATAAAAAGGAAAATAAAAAACAAGGTGAAAGGGTTTAAGTTTACAAATGGTTGTAAAAACTTATCTAAATGTGAGAGTAATGTTTCTAAAAGCAAATCTCTTTTTATTATTTTAGTATGATAATTTTAAAAAACGAGTGTTATGTTATGCGACGCGCGCCTAAAAATGTAAAATACTGTTTTTGTAGAGGAATTGCGACGACGTTATTGTCAACAAAAAAGGAGTCTTATTGGTATTCTTTATAGTTTTTGGTCCAAAATTCTTTTCTCTTTCCCCGTTATTGCATTCCTTTTCTTTTGAACTCTCGCACACTACATCATTTTCATTCTTTGTTCTTAGTCTCATCCTTCGAATACCTTTTCCGGTTTCAATTCTGAAGTCTTTATTTACAGAGAAAAATATTTATGGAAAAGAAAAATAGCAGAAAGGAATACTAGTCTTTAATTTTTGAAAGGAGGGAGGAGTGGGAGTGATAGGCTTCAGCTTATTTAGCCGAGTCCTTTTACACATGAGCGGAGGAATTCTTCTCACAAGAATTTGACTTTGGCCCTCAGGCAAAGTTTCTGTAGCCACGCCCAAGATTGCAAATACTGGCACGCCACTGCTGGGTGGGAAAGGTTTCAAGTCAATGGCGAGATACTTTTTCAGTTCATCTTTAAGAAAGAGAAAAAGAAAAAAAATACGATTGATGATAGTTTGATCCCTTTCCGGTTCAACGATTGACCCAAAAAGTAAAAAAGAAAAATTCAGGGAAAAAAGAATAAAATAAATAATAAAAAAAAAAAAGAATGACGGAAAAGTTGAAAATGAAGCGAAATGGAATCATGTCATGATGGATATCATGATTGATGAAGATGTTATTGGAAGACAAAAATGTCCGGAAACGAGTTGTGCGTGTAAATATGGCATGAGGTATAAAGGGCTACGTCATCCTGGACCATGAAATTAATATTTTAAAAGATTGCATTGTTCCATTAATCACGAACAAAAAAAAAGGAAGTGTTTCATTAGATGATTTTCATGCGTGAAAAATCGAAACGATCGATCGACCTTGGGAGAAAGAAAAAGGAAAGTTTTATAAGAGGGATTAAACTCTTTTTCTAGCCTCCCCCCATGATATATGTCTATGGTTCGACGCGTAAGAAACAATCATACCCACGCTCTCCTCACATTTTCCATAAGTTGCAATTCTCCTCACGTTTATTTGTCTCACGTCGGTTAAAAAACGGGAAAGTCTTCAAATAACCGGTTAGTAGGATATGAGGCTTTTTTTTCTTCTTCGCTTTTAATATAACTTTCCCCCCAAAAGTTTTTATCACGGGCCTAATATTTTTTAACAACAGGATGTTTTTCAAATTATTTGAAAGGAAACCGCGCTTGCGTTGAGCTCGAATTTCTGTCTAGTCAGCCTTTGATGAGTTGAGATTCAACCCCCTAAGAGAAGAAAACACGGTTAAAAGTTAATAAATAGATTCGCCCTTCGCTTTAACGGGGAATTGTTGACTGAAACCCCAAATTCACCTCAGGCCACAGACATTTTTGAAAATGACCAAATTTTGTTCTCCAAGAAAGCACATTTTCAAAAGAGGGGGAAACTTTAATCTAAAATGAATTTTTTATGTTATCGCTTTTATATACTTCCTTAATGTTCTTAGGATATGGCTTTTTCATTTTATTATTCAGTCTAAGAAGATCCGTAAGGATGATGCATTTAAGATTATCCGCCCGGGTTTTGTGCCGATTTTTCTTCACGGAGGAAAACTTGTAGTTAAGTATATGGTGATTTTCTTTTCGACAGATTGAAAAATCGTGTTTTTCTTTTTTTTTTTTTTTTCGGTTACCGTTAAATGAAGTGAAACTGTTCATTGTTAAGTTTTTCCTTTTTTTCCCCTGCTTCCATCATCATCCCTTAACAAAAAGTGAAAGGAAGGGGTGTAATGTAAGCAGGTGCGTCTTAAAAAAAATTTAAAAGATGCAGGATGTTGAATGTTAAACCGAAAGCAATGTCGTAGGAAATAAAAATTGGGATGAAAAGTGTTGCCGGATAAAAATGGTATTTTAAGTTGCAGCATGCGCTGTCAAATGCTTGTAAGTCTTTCTGTAGAGTGTTTCACACCCAGAGAGAAATATTTTTGGTGCTTTATTTCCCAGGTCCCAGGTCCCTTTATCCCAGGTTATCAATCGCTTGTGAAGGAGTGGGAAGAAGTTGACAAATCAACGCAAAAACCAAAGGAATAGATGCTAATTTAAAAAACTAAACACTAAAATCAG
Organism: Liposcelis brunnea; assembly: GCA_023512825.1. Classification (NCBI taxonomy): domain Eukaryota; kingdom Metazoa; phylum Arthropoda; class Insecta; order Psocodea; family Liposcelididae; genus Liposcelis; species Liposcelis brunnea. The sequence goes on along the minus strand of CM042068.1, from coordinate 13,460,534 downwards.
GAAAATGGATGCCAAAGCTAAGATGATTGATGATAAAGTCAAGAAATTTAAAATTAAAGCAAGCAAATAGATGTTAACACCAATGATATTGAAGCTAAGCAATGAAATGCACGCTAAAGTCAAGAAAATGGACGCTAAAGTCAAGAAATGGACGCTAAAGTCAAGAAAATGGACGCTAAAGCAATGAAATGGACGCTAGAGTCAAGAAATGGACGCTAAAGTCAACAAAATGGACGCTGAAGCAAGGAAATGGACAGTAAAGTCAAGAAAATGGACGCTAAAGTCAAGAAAATGGACGCTAAAGCAAGGAAATGGACGCTAAAGTCAAGAAAATGGACAGTAAAGTCAAGAAAATGGACGCTAATGTCAAAAAAATGGACGCTGAAGCAATGAAATGGACGCTGAAGTCAAGAAAATGGACGCTAAAGCAATGAAATGGACGCTAAAGCAATGAAGTGAACGCGAAAGCAGTAAAATAGACTCTAAGCAATGAAAAAAATCTAGCAACAAATTATTTTATTCTTTGCGACTCCTGTCTGGCTAAATAAGATGTTTATGGATCTATTCTGCTTCTCTTCCAGTGGCGTAGCAACCACACCCGCAACCCCCGCAGTCGCGGGGGGGCCCCGTCGTCAAAGGGGCCCCCGATCGTTCAGCAGGAAAATAATTTTATACTAGATAAAAAACTGTAAAAAATTGAGGAAGGGCCCTCAAGTAAACCTTTTGCGGGGGGGCCTCTCCTAACATTGCTACGCCACTGTTCTCTTCTGTTTCATAAGCGTATTGTGGATTAATCAAGTTTTTGAGAGCCAACAGGTTATATGTTCTCTAAACACCTCGACTTGTCTGGCCGGCCGAGTCTTTCTCGTGGCATGAACTTGGAAGTGTATAATTAAATAGCTAGAATTTATTTTAAACTACATTATTGTATCGAAATAAATGGTTAATCCATCCCGGGGAAAAAAAAATCCGGAGGTAGTGAAAGGAAACATCCGCACTTAAGCTCCCGAAAGTAATTAAAATCAACGGCTAACAGGTTGCACGGGGCGGTAGTAGCCCTTTATAAAGTGGCAGACTATAAACAATCAAGAAGTTTCTATTGTCTAGAGTTTGAAGAGTTTAGAAATTTTCAAGTCCCATCGTTACCCTACTTCAAACTTAAACTTAATTCATATACTTGCTCCAATTTTTCCTTTGATTAAACTTTTCGTCAGGTACGGCTCTTGTTAGTCAAAGGATTTTCTTCTCTTATTATTTTTTATTTCGTGAAGTTTTTTTTTTATTCCCGGGCGAATCAGCTCAAAACGAGGAATTACACAAACGTGACAGGTTGAACAGGAGAGGATAGAGGAAAAAAAAATACGCAAACACGGGGGAAAGGAAAAAATTTTCGTCGTTTGTTTTTTATATTTTTAAGTCAACAAAAACAGGGGAATTATCGTTTGCATTTACAACCGTGTCAGGGACTTTTTTTCCCCTCTCTCTCTCTCCAAACCGACCCCCCATCAAATCTAAATCATGTAAATGAACATTACCCGCAAAAAGTACTTCAATATTCACGCGCCAAATTAAACAACTCCGGGAAACCATTTTATTCCGTATCATTACTTTTGAGATGAACCGTACGCTTGCCAGCGTAGAATCGAACTGCGATAACAGTCGATCCCCTTTTCCGGTTGATATTTTCATGACGCGGGGGAAATTAGGCCGTTCGGAAGTAATGCGATTTAAACGCATGCTGACCGGCTCTTATTCCGTCAAATCAGAAAACCCCCGAAAAAAATTAACGCACATTAGAATTTATCCTCTTCCATGTTTATATCACGACCAGAAATGGGTACATAATTAGTTATGGAATTAAGCATATTTGATAACGTATGAAGATCCATAAAAGCTTTATGCAGAGCTTTATAGCTCTAATCATTTCGCGTTTTAGTTTATTTTCCTAAGAAGACGGTGAATTATTCCCAGATAGTATTAGCCGACGAGGTTTTCGTGGCTTTAGGGTTAAAAAAAAAATTAACAGCGACTGCCGAAGCCCGAATATTTTCCACGTCATGAATTTTTAGAGTAAGGAATAACAATTAAAACAGTAAATATGTATTAATAACCGTTTATTACGGGGTAACAACGCGCGTTGTTAGCTTATGAAGGTTAACTGCTTTTAATGCCTTGAATATTTAGGCTCGGCTTCTCGTTCGCGTTTTTTTTTTTTTAAAAAAGGGTTGGGAAGGGGTAAAAGGGGGGTTTATTAAGCTGATAGTCCCCGTACTGTTATCTTGTTTTTTTTTATTTTTTTCAATTTCATTTTCGATTTTTTAATGACACTGTACATTTTCCGCGGTTTTTTTTTTTTATTTGTTTGAGGAAAAAAAGTCGTTATGTTTGAGAGCCCTTCAAATTTTATACGCTGAACGTGATTCGTTACATAAGTGCCATTTCATATTAAATCTGCAAGGGACGAAAAAGGGTTTCCTCGACTTTAAGCGGATATAAAAAATTAAAGAGAGGCGCCATTGTTAGAGGTCTGCACGTGGACAGAAGACAGAGTTTTGGTTTTGGCGGGACATTTTGAGAAAATGAAAAATCAGTGAGATATGTTTTGCGCTGGTCGAAATAGATAAGCTCAAACCAAAATATTTTTATAAAATGCAGTAAAAAAATTTGAGAATGCTAAAAGTGTTAATTCTTTTGCCAAAAGCAGAGTTGAAAAAAATTTGATATGAAGTGCCAATTGTTAATGAAGTTTCAGTTGGGTAACCGGTGAGGCATGTTTTGTCTTGCTCAAGGAATGGTGTCCTTGCCCTGTTTTGGACTAAAAGGCTTAGGCTCAGATACTGGGAGGCAGAGTTGGATCAATGGTATGGCTCCTGTACTGCGATTTGGAAGATTATGGAAAGTCACCACATTATTTGATATTCCTAGTAAAATCATCAATGGTTGGCCATGATGATCGCCAATCTCCGACGAGGAGCGGGCATTTAAAGAAGAAGAAAAAGAAGAAGAAGAATGAAGTTTCAAGTTCAAGAACACAAAGGCAAAGAAAATGGACGCTAAAACCAAGATTGTGGACGCTTAAGCAATGAAATGGAGGCTAAAGTAATAAAATGGACGCTAATGCACGAGAATATACTCTGAAACCAAGAAAATGGACGCTAATGCACGAGAATATACTCTGAAACGAAGAAAATGGACGCTACAGCAAACAAATGTATGTTAAAGTCCAAAACTATACGCTAAAATCTAGAATATGGACGCTAAAGCAGTGACGTGAAGGTTTGATATTTTGGTAAATTTGCAAGACTCTGCAAACAATTTTAATACTGAATTTGCCGGTAGACTTCATGGTCCAGCCCCATAAAACAAAAGTACCGGGAGCGGGAAAATTTTTTGTCACAATAATGAAAGGAAACCATATTTTACTTGTTGGGGGAAAAAAATCTCCCCAATTCGCATGAACTATTCAATCGAAATCACCTAAAAAATTTCCCCGCAGCAGTATTTTACCGTTATAAATTTTTTTTTCTTATCATCGAACAGAGGGAGAGGTGATGACAAACCATCGGGATTACAACACCGGGGAAACCCCGAAAAAAAACTGCCGGGGCCATTTAAACGCAGACAGTCGATTCGGAATCTTCCTAGTCAGTCGCACGTGTTTGAAATTGATGATTTATTTCCTCTAGGGGGAATGTATAAAAATTTTAACCCCCTGTTATCAGCAAGCATATAGCTGAGGCGGTAATAGCTGGTTATGAAAACCTGTGAAATGTCATCAAGGAAGAAAGAGAAAAAAAGATGATAATCCCCGCTTCACTCTTTAGTTTGTTAAATACCTTCGTGTATAAAATCTTCTCTCTAAAGAATCGCAAGAGGATATCAACGCATGTGGAACGAGGATAAGAAAATATCAAAAGAGAGGAAGGAAGAAGAGCATGATATATTTAATAACGAAATTATAACGAAGAAAGCAAAAGGGAACCTTGGGGAAGGGATAGTAAACTAACTTGGGGGCTCACGTTGAAAAGGATGCATGTGTGCCTCGAAACCAGAAACCAAAAGCAACATTGTGAAAACCGAATTCGTGTTTAGTGGGTAAAGAGGCTAATAAATAACCCCTCTCGAGTCTCCTTTCGCCTCTTTCTCTGTATACACCCTCCACCAGGTTCTTGACTTTCTCCTTCTCAAACTTACCCCTGCCCTCTTTTTTGTCTTAAGGCATCCGTGCATTATTATTTAAATTACATTCAGAAAACACAAACCTTTCCGATTTTATTTGTAACGACCGCACCCGAACGAAAAGCAACGGGCGGATGCCCCCCGGGGCTCCAAACTTAGATGCTCTCTCCCCTTTTTACTTTTCTTTAAAGGGAGATCTCGGAAGGGTTGAACGCGTGGAGGGAGGGAAAAAAAACAACAACATTCGATTAAAATGCTCGACTGCAGGAGAGCACGGATAAACAAGGAAATGTAGGCGACTTCCGGTTTAGCATTTTTAACGCCCTTAGGGCTTGCCTTCAATGATCTCTCATGTTTAGAAAATGACGGTCAAGGTTATGTTTATAGTTAAAGCATACGATCGCTAACTTTTACCTCTGAACGATAATAGCCGGGAGTATCATAAACACGATTAATAAACATTGTAATCAAATCGGTGTTGATTATACGAAAAGCTCTTTATTGAATAAATAAAGTATCGGGGAAAATGGTTGAGTTATGGGAGTGTAGACAGTCAGGATAATAAGAATCATAGTCACAGGCGGCATTAGTGGTCAAGATTTGAAAGAGAAAGCGGCTTTAAGTTGTATAACATTATGCCCATGCAAGAACTTTTCTATTATGTGTTTATATTAACATACTACTTTGACCATTCTTATAAAACAGAAACTATGCAACTGAGGGAAAGACGGGAGGTAGGTAATTACAGAACTTATGTCGAGTCGAGGTATGTAAACGGTTTTGGGAGAAAGGAGTTGCAATTTGCAGTGCCCCACTTATTCAATAGGCTCCCCCTGAACTTGCTTCAATGCGATTATTGTAGAGCTATTAAGAAAGGACTGGCTAGTTGGATTTTCGAGAGCATGGATACCGATGCCGACTAGACACCGACTCCTTCTACCCACCTGCTGTGGATTCTTAGTGTGATGCAGCACCGACCACTTCCAACGAAATCGTTTTCTAGTCCTAAACATATTTTGGAAATTAATTTCTAGCTGTGCAGAGACCAATATTCCGCTATTCCACTGATTAACTAACGTAAAAACCTAGACTCTTATGTCTTCCCCTTACGGGTTTTTAGAACCCGGTTACACTTTTCCCCAGCCCTGAATCTCAATTCAAAAACACAAGAAATCAACCGTCACAAAACACTCAATCTCTGAAGTGAATGTGTGTGTTTTCCTATGCATGAGTTACAAATCGAATTATATTCCTCGTTCGACGCATTTATTTATTTCTTATCTTGTCACACGTACCCAGTGTATACACACTTTCCTATATACACACACAGACTTTTAAAAAAAAGGAATACAAAAGAAAATGATTTATTTTCCCCAGAATGTGATTTCTATCATAACTCGTAGTTATCACGCATTATAACCCTCTTATGCAATAAAATTACATTGGTTACTTCAACAGTCAAACTCCGATGACAAATTCAATAAACTGGAAATGTCTCCTATATCTTATATAGGCTAATTTGAGAAAATGTCATTTTTTTTTCCTATCGGTAACATGTGTGTGATAAGCAAACTTGTTTTTTCTTTCCCTTTTTGACATTTTATTACTTTCAATCGACTTATTTTTTCTTCTCCTCCCCCTTCTTTTTATAGCGACCAATCGGTTTGTAATCGGTTTTTTTCCTTTTCCTCACACGAAAAGTTTCATATCGTAATTAAAATGGTGACATCTTCTTTTATTTTTCTTTTGAGGGAAAAATGTTTGACCGGGAAAACATGACCAAAAGGAAGTATTATAAGATAGAAAGCAATTAAGTGCGGTGACTTGTTTATTGAGTTTTTCCTGTTTGTGGTCACGCGTGGACACGTGCCTGGTTGTGGTGGTAGTTTTATTTTGTTGAGATAGAAGACGTGAAATGAAGACGGTTGTTGATGTCGGTAACTGTAACAGCAACAGAAGTTATGACATTTGTTGGTAGACGGACATAATGAGTGTTGCCATTCTGCCTAATAGCTGTTTGGCTTTTCGTTTATTGGCACATTATCCTGGCCAGTTCCAAGGCAGAAAATAGACAGCGATTGAATTGGTTAAAATTTGAGAGACCTTAAATTTAACTAGGGTGAGCGTGCAGACAGTTTAACTTCTACCCTGGGTTTGTGTTCGTGTAAACTAATTATAAACTATAGGTATTAAACCAATGGAAAATAGTTATCGATATTTTCTGGAATGATGTTTTGCCGCCTTGCTTTTATTTATTTATTTATTTATTTATTTATTTAATGCGCCGTTCGAGTTCGAGTTCGAGTTTCCCCAGTATTCCACTCTTTGTCATAGGTCGCAAGCTCTCATGATTCTATAGTAACAATAAGATCGTAATAGAAGGTATTATTTTTATGCTCCAGTGCGTCCAACTGTGTTCGTGTTGTTTGTCCACTTAAACAATCTTGGCCATATGGAATCAGAAAACCCGAAACGCCTTAAAAACAAATAAGCAATCCGCATATATAAGTTATTGATCGGCTTCATCCAAATTAATGTTCGTGACAGATGTTCACTCCTCCTATTTACAAGTAAAGATTACTTAAATAATGTTAGTCATCTTGAAATTGTGATCCATAAGGCTTGTGACGCCTCCTATTTCACCAGAATCATGGGCCCCAATGATTAGTCCTATGGCCGATGTAATACCAAGAATAAGAAACTGAGCTGTTGCTGTATGTTGGCTTGGTTGTCCGTACAATGCTAAAGTTAGGTTTATACTTAGCTTCTCGATGCACGGCACCAAGGTCCATCCTGTTGTTGGGACGATTGTCCTTTTTCCAAGGCCGGGAAAACATCCTAATATCAACATTTTTGGTGACATTGAGTGCCAAACTTGAACACTCCTTTTTTTTGTTGCCTTCTTAACGATTCCTCGAAATTACTTCATACATAACCAAACCACTACAGCTTTTACTCCAAGATGTCTTATGAAAGCGATTTGATCAGATAAAAGGACTTTGACGTAATTAACGTCATTATCTTTAAACTTGACAAAACCCAAGAGCACACAAGTGCGTTTAATAAACTTTTAATACCCCGAAAAAGTCTGTTATGTTTGACGTACGATAAAATAAGCATTTTCAAAATGCCTTTTCCTTTTCCCTATAACAACAACAAATTTCATCAAAGTAATTTGCGGAAGCTTAAACTTTCTTTATTGCTCAATTGGATCTATTCTTCGCTTTGCCAATGAAACAAATTTTGATAAAGGGGGAATAAAACATTTCCTAAATCCTTACTACGGTTCTTGATCCGCTTCCCGACTGCGATTTCCAGCCCCTCTTTTTTCCTATGACCTCCATTAAAAAAGTAATATTCTCACTAGATTACCCAAGTTATGTGTCATTTTTATTAAATTCGTACACAAGTTTATTGATTTCGAGATCGTGTTAAGAAAATTTTTATTACCAGCTCTTATCTCCAACCTCCTTTTTTTTCTGCTGCTTCTCTTTCCTCCCGATTTATTAGTCAGGGGTGTGATTTACGCTGATCCAAACAAATGAAAAGTTAAGCAGAACGAAAAATTCGTACTACTGCCCCCCCCTACCGCGACGAATTTCTTTTAAACGCTTTGATGACTGCCATATAAATGTTTTATGTTTCCGCCATGTTTTTGAATATTTAACCCCCCGGAATTTTTTTCTAATTTTGAATTGTTAGTCATCGGGAAACGCGTCGAAGAAAACAAGACGTGGGAGGGGAGGGAAAGGGGAAACTCCTACAGGAAATTTACGGGGATTCTCACGGAACGAAAATCCCCGAGGCCCGTTAACTTTATAACCTGCGTGAACTATTAAATTCATTAAATTTTATTTTTAATTCGTCCCATCAGCTTCTCAAAGCAGACTATTATTTTTAAGTTATATACACTTTGTATGTGTTAGGGTCAATGTCCGTAATCGTTCATTTTTTTTTTCGCGAAGGGAAGTTGCGGTGGTCGTAGTTGAAGTTAATTGCCACGATGAAAAAAAGTTATTAAGAAATTGCATTTCTAATATTCTAATTTATTGTTTAAAATTAATAATTAATTTTTTTTCTATTTTCAGGTAAGTTGATTAATTTTCAATTGTGTCTGCAACGCCCATGGTTTGATTGGAGTCATCCATGAACTAAAGACCATAGTCTTAATACATGGAGGGGTCAGGCAACAGTCAATTCAGAAAAGTCCGTGCGCGCGCTTGTAGTGGCTTTAGATTTAGGCCCTAAAATGTGATGATTTGAAACTGAGCAGGCTTTTCAGATCAAAGGCCGTTTTCTCAATTTGACTTCATCGCATTGGTTTAGCTTGGCTCGCTATAGAACTCGGATTATTTTGCAAGTCTTTAGTTCTAGCCTTATTCTACAATTGCTGAATTCTAGCATTTACTATGTGAACTCTTTTCTTGGCCATGAACAAAAATTTGGTTTGATGGCTTAGGCCATAATTACATTTCTCCGAAAGTCGGAAGTTTCGCAAGCTTTCGAAGGTGTTCGAAGATATTTACACTGTTGCATGATGAACTATATGAGGTAGTTCTGGAGTGTAGGAAGAATTTTATAGATGTCTTTTAGATGTCGCTGAGGATGGGCAATATGCTGTGAAGCCTGAAATAAGCTTATTCGACAATAAAAAGAAATTAATTTTATGACCTAAAATGAATGGAATGGTTCTTTCCTATTACAAAATTCATTGAGTTCGATATTTAAGAATTTTATAGCCGATCAGCGCATTGATTGAGACTTTCATAAATATTTTTAAGGTTTTCGATCCGAATTCCAAAGTAATGTAACCAAGTTCTTTAAAGCGAACACATTAAGCACCCTTCTTAAATATGAGCGACTTCGGGCATTGAGCCTAACATATACATAACCCACCGAATGTGAAACGTTTCTTGATATGCGTGAGAATCATAAAAAAAAGCTCACTCGGTAATTTTACTTTTAAAGTAGAAATTACCGCCCAATCTTCTTTATTTTTTTTTACTAATGATATTTCCTGTAGAATAAATTCCCGGGCTTTTTCCCCTTTACTATATTTCATTTTCACCTGTACTAGGTTTTTTTCTTCGACCTCGTTTTTTTTTTCGCGTTATCTGATTGCAAAGTTTCTGCTTTTCATCGTCCTTGGATTTTTATTCCCCCGCATGATATTTTTCCCCCAAGCAATTATTTTATATAACTAATCGGTTTACGCCTTGAAAATCGACTTTTCCTTTAAAATGTCCCGAATCAAAAATCCGCAGGGGATGAAAAAAATAAGGGACTTTGCCCCATTTTTATACTGTCTCTTGATCGAATAATAAAGGGGACTGACGGTGTTTACAATCGCTCTCACATTTAATTTACATGATTGGTAAAGCTAAATTAGATTTATGGCTCTTGTGTGCCAAGCAGCTCTGCATTTTGTCATAGGGTTGAGGGAGGAAGAAGAAAGGGAGAAAGGGGGGAAAGCCGGTTTTGAAATCGATACAAAATTGACGATACAATGGCCCTATTGTTCCCTTATATTTACAGCGCAAGGTATATATCCTACGTCATGTTTATATAGCTTATTCCATTCCGAATTAATTTAATTATTTTTCGACAAGCGCTTTTCTTTCTATTTTTTTTTCTCGGAAAAAAAACTTTTTATCTTTTATAACGGAAAAGGGAAAAGAAAATAAAAGTGATGGGTGAAATGACACCGCTTTCTGTCATTTTCTACATACACGTTCACAAAAAAAAACTAACGTTAGGGGGCAATGAATTATGATAAATTATAACTTACCTTTGCACTTTTTTTTGTTGCTTCTCCCGTTTGGGTTCCAGCCCTTTTGCTATTAAGGGTAAAGGGAAAGGCCTAAACAAACAAATGCTTTTTCTGTTGCTTTCTTATTATCGTCATCATTATTATTATTATGATTTTTTTCCCTTCATGTATGAAAATGTTCTAAGTGAAAGCGGAAATGATCACGCGATGATAGAATGACGTGACAGAATATTGTAAAATACTGGAATTTTACGAAGGGTTTCGAGACGTTGTTATTTATTTTGAAAAAAAAAAGAGGCGGAGGGGTTAGTGATAGTGAAATGGCCTTGATCGCAGGGAGTGCTCGAGATTTCTAGGAATTGTTGAACTATGTTAATACCATCAGGATTTTAGATCCGTTAAATGAAGCATGTTACCATGTGGACGTGAGGTGTGGTCTAGGGGATGTTTTTACTGACGGAAATGGATTACTGAGATCACTCGGAAAGCCAAGGAGAGGACATATCTTAGGATCAGAATAAGGGAAAGAATGGAATTTCAAACCAAACCATTCAAGACATAAGAACGAATCAACTGGTGTGAATTCGCAACATTTTTAGGCCACATCCAAAGGAAAATCCTCAATAGAAAGCGTGCGGGAAGATAAAAGCAAAGTAGACCATAGATTTAATAGAAGGCCAGAATCGAAGAAGCAGTAAGAGTCAAGAGTCTGACTCAAAAGAAGTGTCTAGAATGGGATGGATGGCGATTGAAAGCTGGAACACCGAGGAAATTTTAAAAAAAATATTGTGTACAATCGAAATTATAGTTGTCAGCAGGAGCACTGTCAATATCGATGGTTCGAACATACCAATTCTTTGTTAGCAGTCCGGATGTTATTTAAAAATTGCTGAATCTCTAGACAAGGAAGTTTTTTTTCAACAATAAATAAGCGACGGAAGCTTTAGCATTTCAGACACCCGTGGCATCGTCAGTATTTATATACAATATCTGTTTACCCAAATTCTTAAACCTTACACCTTCCAATTATCTCTGTCTCGACTTAACCTTTAATTATTTCTTGCAAGTTCAAACTTTGCTTCAACCATATTTGACCTTTTAAAGTATCGAAAACTTGAAACCTGTAAATTGCTTTTGTGCTGACAAATGACAGAAGATACAGTGAGCACGATTAAAGCATTCAGAGAAACTACTTTAGATCTGAATGATTTTATTGTTACTGCTCTCAGTGTCGGTACAAGTATTGTGAGTGTTTCGCATTCAAAAGCTAAATTCTCTGCTGGGAATTCCGACAGTTACTTCTTTCTTAGGTAATATTATCTTGCCCTCGAGCAGAAGCAGCAACCGGGCCAAAGTCTTTAGTCCACCAGTCTGAAGGTTTTTCTCTGCTTCCCTCTGTTAGTTGCAGCCTCCGTTGTGTTAATGTCACTGACTAGTAGTCTTGGTCTTGCCCAACATTGCAACTTCAGCTTTACAGGAACATTGATTCATCCATCATAAGCGTCTGCTGCTGCTTCTAATCGAATGATGCAGTAAATACTGAAAAAAAAGCGAAAATACAAATATTAATTCTTGAAGTTTTTAGCTGAAAGTAAAATTTTCCATTCCGATAGTTAAAAAAAACTCCCGTTTTGTCTAGTAGTAGCTGTAAGAGCTTTTGCATATTTACAAAAGTAAGCTTTTATTTTAATTTTGCCTTCTTGAGTCCCGCAACATTTAAACGACCTTTTTTTTGCGACTTGTTTGACTTTCGCTCTTCTTGATTATCAATTAACATTTTCAAACGTCCACTTCCCCGTATCCCGTCTCAAGTAGTGCTTCACTTAACTTCATTTTAACCAGAAAGCCTTCACTTAACCCCGATATTAGGTCTCTTTATACACTTCACCTATTATATTTCCCGGAAAACGTGCAACCTTCAATAAAAAAAAAGAAATCCCCTTCCAACAAAAATAAAAAAAAAATCCTACTTACTACCGGAAAAGGCTTTTTATTTGAACTATAAAAAGATAGATGATACAAGTTTCGCGTTGTTTAAAGAGCCCCCGGGGCTCGGCTATTTCATCTCCAAATCTTCAGCTAAGACTTCACTCCCGTATTGCTTGGTGTAAACAATATTGTCGCTATAGAAGATTTATACCTTTCGCGAGAGAAAGTAAAGGAGAAAAAAATCGTGCTCGAAAACAATTCCACGCGAGCTCCTTTGAAAAGCGACCATTGGGTATGAAAAAAAAAAGGATATCCTTTCCCTTTCCCCATTTTTTTTCCTCGAGAGAGGGAGGAGGAGAAAAAAACGAGAAAGGACTAGGAAAAAGCCCTCGCTTAGGCAGACAGAGATTTGTCGGATGTCGTCATGTACAAAATGCGGATGGAAATCAGCTACTTCCATTATATATTCATCAAGATACGAACATCTCATAAAAAGAAATGCTTCCTGAGACCGCACATGATCCAAAGCAACCGGGTCAATAAGTTAGTTCCTTGTAGTTGCAACTTGAATCCGCGTGGAGCGTTAGCATCAGATCGATAGGTACCGTTCATAGTTCAAGACTAGACTTTTTTTTTATTATTATCCGTCTAAAAATCCAACGTTGCCAACAAAATTATTTTTTTTGTGGTACGCATGCCCCCTCCGCGTAAACATAACAAATTTTGTTTATTTTTATTATCTCCTAACACGATTTTAGCAAATTATTCATTTTAATGAGGGACTCTATGGTTTTTTTGAAATGCAGCCCGTAGTGGAGAGAGAAAAGCGTCGTGGCGCCTTGGGAAAAAAACTCAAAAGGGAAATTATCATTAATGCAGTTAACTTTTCCTTTCCTTTCCTTTTTTTTTTTATTTTTTTTAACTGGTAAATGCGCCAGACGGATCCCTCCGTACATCGGCAGCATTTCAAGTACTTTTTCCTCATTCTTTGCCAAAACGAAAGGAAAGAAAATCAGCACCACGCGTTTGAAATAAAAATTTTAAGATAATTAATTAATGCAGAGAAACGATTACCCAAGGGTAAGTTGCAAGGGGGGAAGGGGGGGGGGGGAGAAAGAGGATTTTTTAATAGGCGCTGAATTAGAATAACAACGTCACTTTTTAAATTTTTTTTTTCCAAAGGGGTAATGATATCCCCCCCATGTGAACGGCCTTAACAATTAATCCGTGTGTTTGACGGTTTGAGAGAATCAAAGTGGCGGCTTCGAACTTTTTTTTAAAAAGGGGGGATTTTTTTTTTCATTTTTCATTGTTTTGACGTTTGCATTTTTTAAAAATAATGTTTCTTAAAACCTCCCTTTTGTCTAAACCGCAAAAAAAAGAATTTTTAAAACTCGGCTTTGCTTTAGGGATAATTCTTCCTGGCATTCGTGATCCAAAAGAAGAAATATAAATAAAAACATTTTTTTTTTTTATAAAGCTTCGAGGTGAGGAATATGGATTAATCATTAAAGTGTTTTTTTGCTAAAGGGAAATGTTGACTGTAATTAAAAAGCGTCCATTTTTAATTTTGTTTACCGATGTAATTTGCGCTTGATTAATCCATAATTCCAGTTCGATAGGCTTTCATAGGGCAAGCAATGACGAGACATGTCTCGCAGATATAAATAACTTTTTTGTTTTTGCCCTTATTTATTAATTTTTTGTAAAAAATAAAATATGGTGGTTGCTTGTTAGATTGAGTCGGTTAGGTCAGGTTAAAACTATTTTAGGAACGGTTGCCATCACTCTTGAAACCCCAGGCAAGGGTTGTAGTAACTGACGTTATTAGAGCATCGTCTTCTCGGTTTATTTTCGCTTAGGGCAGAGAAATTGTGTTTACTGTCTATTCCAGTTTCGGTAGTTGCTTTCTCACTGTTTCCTAAGGAATCTTATAAATGTTAGAGGTCGTGTCAAAGACGAGGGATGTAAGGTCGAAATGACTCTGGCCAAAAAATTTTGAGTATAAGTCGTGCTCACAATATGCTCCTGTCGGATTAGTTAAACTATTTTTATGATTTAAGGACTTTTTCTTTTGTCAACGACCTTTCCATTGAAAAAAGTTTGTTTTTACATTTCATTCGAATTTTTCGAACCTGCCTTAGCTAAAAAAGATCTTTCGCCATTATCGACCTTTTTATTCAATAGTTCCGAATTTTTTTAAAAGAGGTCAGTTGTCAGTAATGACTACCAATTTTTCTACTTGAACTGTTGCTCTAATTCTCCAGTTTTTATTTTAAATGACCAATAACCTTTCAGTAAAATTCTAGGCTCACCATGTTCGTTGAAAATTGTAAAGTTTGAATCATGGATATGCAACCTGTCGCACATGAGTGCATATACATTGCCAATTAACTCGTAAAATATTTAATACAGGTTGTTAGATCGCGTTAAGAGGTTTTTAGGGCCAATAAATTAAAATTTTAAATGGTAGATTTAATAAAAGGCATAATTTTGAAATAATTATACCAAGTATTACTGATAGCATGACTGCATTTTGGTGAGGCAATTTTTTTAAAAGCTGAACAAAAGTAATGTTTTCTTTATAGATTTTTATTAATTTGTTATGTACTGAGAGTCTGAGAGGATAAATTGCGAACAAATATTAAGGGTATGTCAGAAAAATGACCTTCCACCATCTTATATTTCAACTTTTCGGCAATTTTGACTTCATATTCGAAATTATTGACTCCACAAATGTAAAATAATTATTGTAAATAGTCTTAACTGGAGAGATCTGTCTGGCTATGTTTAAATAAATACAAAATACAAATCTAGATTGAGGAATCACCCCCATGCTCAATTTTTCATAAAATTTAATAATAAAATAAGAGAAATTTAAAATTTTCGTGTGGGGGTCGTATTCCTTGGGAAGCAAAGGGTCAAATCTTAAGATTAATTATTGGATTTATCGGAAATGGGGAAGGGAGTGGTCGATATCTTTCAAGATGACTTTAGGAGATCCAGTTGCTGTCCACAACCGACGGCAAAACTTAACTCCTGCCCCTCTCATACTTTCGCATTCCTGCCACATCGTATTTCCAATTCCAATAAACCTAAGAAAAAACCCCCTTAAGACACCCTAAACTTTTACTTAAAGAAAAACGAGAACCCTAAAGGAAACCCAAACAAAACAAGCAAACAAACAAACAAACAAGTAAAACAGGTGAAACTCAAATCTGTAAGAGTCATGCATCTCGATGTAATAAAAGTGAAAGTGATAAGTAAACAAAGAGAAAGTAAAGAGAAATTACATTGTTTTCAATGTGTACCTTATGAAACATGGCCCATGAATAAATGATTATCATACAACTTTAACAAAGGGCAGTCGGCCCTGGATGGAATTACTCCTCCTGAATAATATATCTCGCCCAAGCGAAAGTTCAGCAGCAGCGAAGTCAGCAGGGAGCTTTCCACACAAATACATAAGCAGATTTTTGAATTGTCATAATAACAGTTATGCCAGGCTGCAAAAAAAAAAAAAAAAAAAAGAAAATAAGTCGGGGGAAAGATCGGCGAAAAAAAACATAGCATACATAATAAATAGCGACAGCAAAAAGTTGAACATATCCTCTTCGGTATCCCCTTCTGTATTCACCACCACCACATCACCTTCCCTCCTGGGTTTTCCTGAAAACCTTAGTTAAACCTTTTTAGGGATTAAACGTGGGATAATATTACCGTGGTACACGCAAAAGGAAAGTTTTGACGTAGTCCGAACTATAACATTGATGACTGGTAATCCCTTTCGAGTGGTTGTAATTATACCAGGGAGCAACACGTGATGATCTACATAATCGCGCAATACAAAGGGAAGCTAATCCTTCGAAATTTTGAAGAGAGAGAGAGAGAGAGAGAGGAGGGGAGAGAAATTCAATCGGGCACGGGTTAAGATGAGTTAGTTTGATCGCAGCTCGATTTATTGATTTATAACATGGGAAAATGAAAAGGAATTTTGTGAAATCCACACGCGCTCATGTATACCGAAATTATCCGACTTCAATTTTTCGACCCAAGAGTTGCGGTGACGAAACAACAAAGTAAAAAGCTGCAGCCTAAAGATAAAACAGAAAACGCTGACAACAAAGGGGTTTTCATTTTCATAATCGTGTAAATTCATCCCTTTCCCACCTCTTCTTCCATCCTCTCTCTCTTCTCTCGTCTCTTTTTCCATCCCTGCAACCCCATAAAAGTTGGCTTGTGGCAGTACGTGATGACCTACAAAGACATACTCCGATGGTAATAATACCGAGACGTGGGTGCGTTCCTCTCATATGGATGCGTTCCGGTATTTTATTATCTTCATTATTAGAATCTTGGGAGGGAGAGGAAAAAGCGCCACGGTAAATGCAGAGAGAGAGAGAGAGAGGTTTTACAACTTGTTGCCACGCGCCCCGGTCATCGGTTTAACGTTGCAAAAGAGCCTCGAAGCCATTTTTCTTTTTTTTTTCTCTCCGTATAAAAACAAATTAGGCATATTGTTATGCGATGAGATGCGGAGACAAAGGAAAAAAGGGAGGTCGGGGAGGGAAACGGAGGGCAAGAGAAGAGGATAACGAAGAGAAAAAAAAAACGGAAAATTGGAAACTTCATCTAATTAATTCAGAAAACATTCGCCAGAAAGCGCTTCGAGCGTCTATTTGTTTTTCTTTTGTTTTAAGAGCAAATTACAGTTTTATTGTTGTTTATTCTTTAAAGTCCTCCGTTCTCCATAATCCAAAAGAGGAAATAAGAGGCCTCTTTCTTAACGATTACTCGAGTGTGCTTCATAGGTTTAACCTTTTTCTCCTCGTTTTTTTTTTTTTATATTTCGTGTTTAATGGGATTTAAGGAAAAGATGATGCTCTGATGCGTTGTTTGAGGAGGATGCGAGGCGTTTTAATTCGAGATTGACCAAAGGTGATGGTGGACGAATGATCGTGAAGAATGGACGAATGAAGGTAACTTTGAGGATTATTATTTCTAGTGTTGCCTAGATAGTCACGTATTCGGTCACCTAATAAAACTTGGAAAAGAAAATCAAGGAGCAGAAATCATCTGAAGAATGAGGTTAGGCTGGGCAGCATTTGGTAAGCTAGGTTTCTTCCTGAAAAGCTGAAGCATTCCTGTCAGTTTGAAACGGAAGATATTTGACACCTTTGTCTTACCCTTCATTGTAAACGGATTAGAAACGATGGCCTTACCCGTGAATGCAACCGATAAGCTCCAGAAAACACAAAGAGCCATGGAACCATGCTTGGTATTAGTCTTGGAAATCGAATCACTAACGAAGAGATCAGGAGAAGAACGAAAGTGGATGACGTGGTTGAGTGATTGGTCAAAGCCAAACGGCGATGGGCCGGCCATGTTGCGAGGGAGGACGATGAAAGATGGGCGGAAAAGACTTTGACGTGGAGGCTAAGAACACGGAAGACCACAAAAACGTTGGGCGGATGACATAAGGAAAACAGCCGGAAATATGTGGATTCGCCGAGCTCAAGACAAGTCGAGATGGAAATCATTGGGAGAGACCTATGCTCAAGAGCGGGCTGAAAAAGGTTGAAAGAAGAATATTGGGCCCAAAGTCAGAATATTATTTTTAGAATGTCTAAATTGGCTAAACATTGCCTAATTTAACGATTTTCTGGGCTCGTCGAATTGATTGACTGCTTAGGCCTATCCGGCTTTGCTTCTTCAAAAACTTTTTATCACTTCTTGTTAAAAATTTAAATGAAAAGTTAGCTTTGCCCAGTGCAAAGAAATTGCATGAATAAGACAGCAGCCGAGTTTTCGATATCCGATCTAATTTGGCACACACTAACGTATAAGCGTCATGCACAGTATCGGCTTCTCATCCTGTCAGCCTCAAACCACACGAATTATATATCTAAGGAATTTTCATCGAACACCATTAAACCAATGATTCCCTTCAGCTTTGTTTGATCGCCTGACTTAGTCGTCTTGTTTCCAATTCCTACAAATCACACATCTCGGATTTACTCAAGAATTTCTAGTTCGACCAGTCAAACATCTTGTAATCCCTTCAATACCACACCGACCTCAACCTTGCCACGTTCTTATCCCCATGACCTAACAGAGTGCTACACGTGGACATCATAATACAGATCAACCTACATCTATTTTCAGGAAAGAAAATCCTCCACTAATGTCTCTCGCAATTAAACTCTAGACTTTCTTAACATTCAAACGGTGAAAAATTATCCGTATTAAAGCTGAGGAAATCAAACTCATCTTAAATTTCCACTCAAATCATCATAAAACTCCTCCTCGAAAAATGTTGCTCGACTTCTTTTCAATCCATTAAATTATTTTTTGAAATTTTAGCATCATCCTCAGCTTCCCGTTAGGCCCACATCCAAAAACCTCCGTTCGCTTCGCTTGCTCAAAACCGTCTCCACCTAAGAAGAGACATCTGCCAGTCATAAATTAGATATCACGCGGAGTTTTCTTAGGAAAACTCAAACTGGATGAAAATAATATTAAAAGAACTTTCCTCCCGTGCTTTATAATGTCTAAGGATTATTTTTTTTATATAAAAAATATTTAATCGAGATGGTATCGATTTTTCTCCATTTACTTCATTACGGGTTTACAATTTTAAATTTGAACTGAGTCTCGGGTTATTTTACATTGTTGCGAGGTGGAAACTTAGGTGACGAACGGTTTTTAAGACCGACGGTAATTGCTATGGTTACGTAAAGTTTCACTGAGCTTTAGAAAGCACATTTAGAAAAGATAAAAAGATATTGGCAGTTTAAAATGGCCGATTCTCGCCCTCCTGCCACCGTTTCCCGTCGCCGACGCCTTTTTTTTCCCCCGACCCAAAACCTTTTTCTCCGTAACAATAGCGGAGAGGAAAAACAGAAAATGAAGACGATAACTGATACAAAATGTATGTTTATTGTCTTATTCCTTTCCAATCCATTCTTACGTAAAACCCAATATAACGTTGACGTAACGTTTATTACGTCGACTATCATTCCGATCGTCTTTTTTTTTTCCTAAACGGGTTGAGTAGAGAAAAAAAAAAGGGCGTGATTTTTTTCCCTAAGGTTAGGTGATAGACGTTTTACGATTTTCAATGAGAAGACCTTTTTTTTTTCTTCTTTTTTTTTTGGTTTGGGGGGTTTTTAATCGTGATTTTGAAAGTATCATTGCCATTTTGAGATTCCGGTTTTCTATTATGCTTTTTTCTAGATTTGTTTATCGATTCTGGGATTTTATTTTTTCGATAACGAGAAAGTGTTTATTAGGATCCTTTCATTGAATTTCATGTAATAAAAATAATAGTAGGACAGTGGAAGTTAGAGGGAGATTATGGTAGATGTGAATTGAAATCTTTTGCTAGATTTGGCATTTTATGTCTGCAATTTTGGGCGGGAAGAACTAATGCAGAAAAAAATGGCTCAAAATTGAATTCAAAGGAAACTAGCAGTGTTTAGGCTTCTAGGAGCCTGTAGTTGAAGGGAGTAGAGGTTTGTTTGAGTGGGACCTGGGTAATCGCCTGTGGGGGACCCTTGGTAAGGGCTGGGACCATATAAGGATCTAAAATGTTGAATTATGGAGGAATCGAATGATTGAAATGAAATGAATATATCAGTTAGAGTCTTCAGAGCAACTTAAATGTAATTGAACTTGAACCCATAGACAAATCAGAGTTAATTGCGGCTCATTCCGGGTCAAAATATTGCCGTGTTATGCTTGCTGAATAGATTTTTGTGATAAGATACCCTCCTTCGACCGCTGCCACCAGTTTAATTTCTCCCCGCACTCTTCGTTATAATTTTAGCAAAACCTTGCCCTGCATGATGATCTGCAGTAGGCTATAAGTAAGGTGGGGTGCGCCAAAATAGTGCCGGCACCTTAATAGTACCACCCCATCTTTCTCCTCATGTAATAATTTTCAAAAATTTTTAATGGTACGTAGTAAGACCTTGTACTAAAGTAGTATCATGGCACTAGTGCCGTTTGAGCAGCAGACGATATTTGCGGAGAGCGAAGTGTGTGCGTTTTTCGATCATGAAAAAATCGTGAAAACATGAGTTGATTTTCAAAAAAATTGTCATCATATAGCTCATGAATTATAAAGTGATTTATATCATCAGAAAGCGCATTTCTTCCTCTTTCGATGCACTATTACGGTTTTTATTTTTTTTGCGTCTAGCTCGATGTACGACCTAAAAAAGTTGAAGTAGGGGGATGCGCCTAAATGGAACCACTGATCTGTAATGGAGCGTGGCAATGTTAAAATAATTTTTTTTCCGAACCGAAATATTTGATAGAGAATAAGACTCGGAAAGGTTTTTACTGTGGAAAAAGGCCGTTTAAAGAAATTTTTAAGCTTCTAATCTCAAAAACTTGTGTTTTTTTAAAAATTTTTTAGCACAATATTATTTTTGCCATTTTAAAACTTAAAAAAAAATTTTTCCTTCAGATTTTTAGTTTAGTACAAATTTTATGACATTAAGAAGCAGTCTGCTTAAATTTTTACCTATTTTTTTGAAAAAAAGTGCGATATTCTACGATAAAGTTTCGTGGTACTAATAAGGATCACCTGCTCCTAACTAGTGCCATTGGAAGGTTTTGGGAAACGCGCTCTATTATCTCAAGGGTGAGTGATAACGAAACAAACTATACTCTGGTTGATAGTCGACTAAAGTGACTATCAAATCACGTAATTTTTGTTTTCCTAAATCTAATACAGAAAATATGATCAGCAATCAAATTTAGGTGGCACTATTTTGGCGCACCCACCTTACATGAGAAAGAACCTTCGATGATAAGTGCCCGCAAGTCAAAATAAATTCTACGAATATTGGGTCATCGTGGAATCAGGATTTTCCCCCCTTTCCCCTTTTCGTCAAACCGGAAAATAGAAGTTTTTCTCATTATCATATAAGCAAGGACAAATGTAACAAAAAATAAAAACACGAACCGTGAATCCTTAATTTTATAAAAATGTCCAGACGGAAGAGGGATGTGATTAAGAAAGGCGATCACGTTTCACGATTCACCCTTTTAGAAAGTTAGCCCCGCTTTATTCAAGTCCCACAACTAAAAAGTTTTTTTTTTTTTTTTGATGAAATGAACAAAAAAACGTGAGAAAACGAAGGGCCGTGGAAAATTAATTTGTAACCATTTTCACCAAAAGATGTCTTTACTCAGATGTCACATACACTCTCCCCTTCTTCCTACCCTTCTTCTTTGAGACGGGAACGAAATTTTTATTGCTTAAGGGTATGCAGTGCGGTCGTGTCCATGTTAAATTTTTCATAAGAGAGTTTTCTTCAATAGTTTCGTTCGATATTAACCTAGAAACGACAACAATATGGACCGATTTATTCGTTAACTCCTCTTTCTATCAATCTATGTTACGATTTTGTGCCATTTTTTTATCAGGAGCCCCACAAAAATCGACGAAAATAAAAAACGGAAAAAAAGTGTTTTTTACTCCTTTTTTCAACTTCAGTTTTCTCGCAAAATATTAACAATTTTGCAGATTTTTTAACATATCTTTGTTCGTTGGATCGTGGCAGAATCTTAAAATACCAACCAGATTGCTGAGAAATGATAAAGCTGGAAGCTATTGAAGCTTTTCGTTTTAGGCTGATAAATGCAATAAGGATATATTTGCGAATTTTAAAATTTTTAAATTCTTGAAAAAGGGATTTACTGTTATATTCCTTCAAGTAGCATAAAGATAACCCATAAGAAGGATTCTTCTTAAAAAAAATTAGTTTTTTAGTAGTCATAAATTAAATTCTGCACTCAGAAAAGGTTTTGTTGGTAATTCATACAATTGATCCAAACATTACTAGGGTCCGTCACAATAGATAAGTTTATGACTTCATTTTAACAATACATTCTATATTTTTATAATTTTTTTAATCCAATGGAAATTTATATATTTTTTTGTTTTTTAGATTTGGCTATTTAATTTTTAAAAAACTGGATTCTTCCATTAATTCTGAGAAAAACGATATAAAAAATTCCAAGATTTTCCTATTCTAAAGCTAATTCTTAATTTAAAAATAAGTTATAGGTTACAGATTATAGATAATCAACGATGCATTAATTTTTTTTTACATTAAATGATCTGAACCATCCGGGAAAAAAATGATTTTTTAAGCAATAGACTTTTTTAGGCAAAACTTTTACCGGGTGATAAAAAAGTAATCAGGCCGGTCCCAGGGGGGCGACTCTAGGCACTGTGATCGGTCGACATTTGGCAAAATTTTGCTGTGTAAAATTCGCTTAGCCGGGCAAAATTTGCGATTTTTTTTTTTTTTTTGAATTAAGATTCTACTTTAAAAACCAAAAAAAAGTCTCCACGGAACCATAGGTCGGAAACGAAAAAAAGCTTTTAAACGTTAAAACTCTGCCGGAAATCTTATATTTCGCTTATGGTGTGAGCTGTTTTTATAAAAACTCCGATTTCGCGCGAACAATGAAAAGGGTTGCGCAGGCAACTTCAGGTAGCGAGATGAGCGAAAACCCTTTTCTTTTTATAAAAAATGTCATTCTCATAAGGGAAATATAAGATTTCCGGCAGAGCTTTAACGTTTAAGAGCTTTCTTAACATTCGTTTCCGACCTATGGTTCCCTGGAGACTTTTTTTTGGCTTGTCAAGTAAAATCTTAATTCCAAAAAAAAAATTTTCGCAAATTTTGCCGGGTTGAACAAATTTTGCACCGCAAAATTTTGCCAAATGTCGACCGATTATAATGCCTAGAATCGCCCCCTGGGATTGGGCTGATTACTTTTTCTACACCCTGTACAAGTTCTTATTTCCAGCTGCGAAAAAATTCACGCTCTTGAAGGTTTAAATTTTATTTCAAAACACTTGGGAATCGAGGCAGTGGCGCAGAAGTTTTACGAAAGCGAAAAGAAGCTCTTTACTGTAGTTTGCAAGGTTCTATTTCAGGCTCGTAAGCGCAAATTATACGCTGTTGGGTCAGAGCACTTAAGCAAAGTGCAAGGCCTCCGGCAGGCAAACTATTTCTTGCGAGGTTTGCTTTTTCGTAAAGGCCTCACCTTTCTCTAAGAAAAAAAAACGAAAAGTCAAAATTCTCAAACTAAAAGAAAAGGAAGTAGATTTATCTGGATTAGAATTAAAATATCTCGAAAAAAAATTCTTAAACTTGACAATTAAATAAAAACAGTAATAAGGTAGACGCTCTATGGGACAAATAAATAAAAAAACTAAAAAAAAAAACTAAACGGTATTGTGGCCGAATGTAGATTCGAACCTGGTACCTTCAGATTGCTAAAGAAGCCTAAAATTCAGAAAAATAAATGATAAAATCTGAAAATAAAAATAAGATTTACTTGTACTTTGGTCTTGTTGCTAAAATTCGCCAGACCACCTGCTCTTCTTTAACTGAACAATGAAAGTGTCAATTCTTCTGGTTTCGCAACTTAAAATAAAAACCTCTTCTGATGTTATCCGTTCTTATGGAAAATTCAAAATTTTGTTAAAATAGCCAACCTAAGGTAGCATTGCATTTTTTCAATAAAAATTGGTTTTACATCAAAGGGTGTAAAGGTATAAGGGTGGGTCAACTTATAATTCAGGTTTGGGTCTATAACAAAACCACTTATGTCCTATTGAAAACGCTCGGTGGAGTTGGTCCGACCGTACTGCATACCCTTAATTTGACAAAATTGAAACTGAGGGGTGAAAATCAGGTGTTAACATCTATCTCTCGGTTATGGGGGAAAAAGACCGTTATACTCGCTTCCTTAAATATCTAATCTAGAAATTATTTCTAACCTTTTAATAAAATTCATAAAAATAAATTACTATCTTCAACTCTTTAATGAGATCTTCGAGGAAATTTTTTTTTACACCTTGATAATATTTCCCCCCGCATCTAAATTGTATCAAATATACAGTCTTAACGGAGCCGAGTATAAAAATTTTTTTAAAAAAAAAAAAAAATTGTATCAGAGATTTTCCAGGCCTGGCGCCATCTTCTAATTGCTATCAACTTGGCGCCAAGCCCATTCATTTAGCGAATGTAAAAGTAAAGTTTGGAGGTGGGAGGGATGAGGAGTTCGGATAGAGAAAAAAAAACAGAACCTCAAAGTATTTTTTAATTTTTTTTACTTTTTGCATTTTTTTTTTGTATGTATGCGGTAACGCAGTCCAAGAAAGGGACAGAATTTTTTTTTTGGTCTTTTAAAAGCGGGAGCTTTTGTCAGAACACACAAAAACCGGCAACCCTAAATCGTCGAGCTCATTTCTCTCTGTTTTATAACCCCCTTGTTTTGGTCATACACGAAGGCCGTTCAACCGCAAACTAAATTCCAAGTTTATGTACGAGAATTTCTCACAGTTTTCAGGGGAGTGTGAGGAAAAGTTCTCTTGCCCATATCTTAGCGTTGAAGGGGGAGGGGAGGGAGTTTTATTGTTTCCCTATTTTAAATTCATCTAGCACAAAGGGGTTAATTTTGCAAAGTTTGAATTTAAAAATGTTGATCACTTTAAAAATTTAGTATCAAAAATTGGAAAACAAATTGGAGTGGAAATTTTCCTGCTTAGTCTGATATCTTGATCGAGGTCTTGGGAGGTATTTTTAGAACTAAGTACAGTAGTCAGGCAGCCTCGTGGCTCAGTGGATATCGTACCCTAGTATCTCTTCTATTTTCTCCTGGAATCGCATCAATATTTTTTATCTTTTCCCTGTAGATCTACTCTTTAACCATTTTATATTCTGACAAATAATAACTTTTCTTTGTCCCTGTTTCAACTTTGTGCTTAGCTCAAAACATCATTCGAAAATTTTAGCAAGTCAGTTTCATGGTTTCGAAAACCCTGATCAAAGAGAAAAAGAAAGAGCTGCATAAGCAACAAGGAGAGGAAACGTTCTAAATCATACTTTCATCAAATATTCACTCTCTGCAGTTTCCGAGAGAGCGAAATGAAAAAAAAAAAAAGGTAGACGGAAAAATTTTTTTACACTTTTTCTTTTATTTCATCATGTAGGATTATACAGAATCATGGGTAATCGTGAATAACCGAAGGATTACTTTTTTTTCGGAATCGCACATCCTTTTCGATAATAATTTCATTCCCCGGCAAATCGTTTTTTTTTCTATTTTCAATTTTTTATCTTCGGTCAAGGTTCCCAAAAGAGAGAGAAAATGCTATTGTTCAAAATATCCCAACAAACGTGGTTTCCTACTTCTGGGATTCTCTTTATGTGGGTAAGAACCCAAGACAGGAACTCCCTTTAAGGGAAACTGAATATATTAAACCATAATTAAACCGAAAATTTTCGTCATACTAAAATAATCTTAATTAAGGAAGTTGATAAAAAATTTTCATCTTAGCGTTTCGATCTGACTTAATAGGGAATAGCTCCGTTTTATCGATTGACTTCCCCAAATGATTATTTATTTAACCATTTTCTGTCGCATTGCCTTGCCGTGAGCTGATTCCCGATTGTGTATTTGTGAATATGCGTTGTTTCCTATTAAGATTTCATGGGTTGGCAGTCGAGCGAAACCAGGCAAGTTTCGACCCCTTTCCCACCCTTCCTCGACTCTCTCTCTGTGTCGTGTCCGTCTCTCTTTTCCGTTCCCTTTTTGCAGCATGGCCGTTTTACTCTGTGTATTCATCTACGTGACATCTGGCGATTAACTAATCATTTGAAACTGAACATTCCTTGCCACTGTCGGACATAAAAAAATACATCAAACATCCCTTTTATAAAAAACAATGCCCTGTGTATTCTCATCATCCACTCTACCATTTATAAAGATATGGAATATTTGTCACGTTTCTGCAATGATGTGGAATATTCTAGTATTATCCGCGACCGAGATCGTTCTTGTAAATTATGACGATGGGTAATTTTTTTTTTTTTTCCCGGTGTTTCTGCGCTATTCAAAACTATAATAATCTTAAGCCATTCGAAAATTTGGAATAATAAGAAATATTATGCAATTTTGTTATGAGAAAAGTTTCAGTTTGAATTTCGAGCGAAATTGCTGGAAGATTGTATTTACCTTTTTTTTGTTGCGACTGTAAAAAAAAATATGAAATGACAAGCAAAGTCTGGGTAGTTGGCTTCTGGGTATTGTTTTTTTTCTTTTTTTCCTTTATTTACTTTAAAAATTCTTTCACGTTTTTTTGAGTTGAAAATTGTTTCACGTTTTGGTTTTTGCCGCGACGGTAAAATAAGTATGTTAATTTGGAAAGAAATAATAGGAATGCGGATTTTGCAGGCGGGGAAAAATTCCAGTTTGTATATTTCGGATTTCTGGCCATAGATGTCTAAACAGATGTTACTAGTTTTTTGAGTTCAAGATTATTAGTGCAAATTCTCTTTTGTTGATGACTCTACCGGACCTGAAGTTGAATAGTGTGCGCAGTTCAGTTCCCGGATTTCACTTTTGTATTTCGAGGGCTCAAGAAGGTGGTGCGTGCCATTGAGACCATCCCTGGTGGTGTAAATCTAGGCTGGTCGATTAAGTTACTTGGCTACGCGGACGACATTGGGTCATATGAATAAAAAATTGTGAATGCTATTACTTAAGACCTGTTACTATTACTTCGAACTTGTTACTATTACTTTGACTTGTTACTTTTACTTCAGACTTGTTACTACTGCTTCGACTTGTTACTTCGGTCAGTTACTTCGGAGCTAATACTTCGAAGCTAAAACTTCGAGTTGTTACTTCGGAGCTAATACTTCGAAGCTAAAACTTCGAGTAGTTACTTCGGAGCTAATACTCCGAAGCTAAAACTTCGAGTTGTTACTTCGGAGCTAAAACTTCGAGTTGTTACTTCGGAGCTAATACTTCGACTTGCTACTTCGGAGAAAATACTTCGAGTTGTTACTTCGGAGAAAATACTTCGAGTTGTTACTTTGACTTGTTACTTCGGAGCTAATACTTGGACTTGTTACTTAGAGCTATTACTCCGAACTGTTACTTAGAATTGTTACTTCGAAGCTATTCCTTTGACTTGTTACTTCGAAGCTAATACTTCGACTTGCAATTTCGAAGCTGATACTTTAACGTGTTATCACGGACTGATTACTTCGATCAGTTACTTTGGACTTATTATTTCAACCTGTTACTTCAAACTTCTTACTTTAAACCTGTTACTTCGGACTTGCTACTTGAACCTGTTACTTCGTAGCTGATACTTTAACCTGTTGCTTTCCACTAGTTACTTCGACCTATTACTTCGGAGCTTTCACTTCGACCTTTTACTCCGGATCTTTTAATTCGAACTATTAGTTCGAAGCAAATGATTTAATCTGTTACTTCAATGCTAATACTTGAACTTGTTACTTAGGAGATTTGGTGATATTACCGCAGTTGTCAGTAAATCTAAAACTAAAGGTAAGTTCTTTGCTGTCATTATTATTACTGTTATTACTGTTGATTATTATTTACAACAGTAATAACAGTAATAATAATGACAGCAAAGAACTTACCTTTAGTTTTAGATCTACTGACAACTGCGGTAATATCACCAAATCTCCTAAGTAACAAGTTCAAGTATTAGCATTGAAGTAACAGATTAAATCATTTGCTTCGAACTAATAGTTCGAATTAAAAGATCCGGAGTAAAAGGTCGAAGTGAAAGCTCCGAAGTAATAGGTCGAAGTAACTAGTGGAAAGCAACAGGTTAAAGTATCAGCTACGAAGTAACAGGTTCAAGTAGCAAGTCCGAAGTAACAGGTTTAAAGTAAGAAGTTTGAAGTAACAGGTTGAAATAATAAGTCCAAAGTAACTGATCGAAGTAATCAGTCCGTGATAACACGTTAAAGTATCAGCTTCGAAATTGCAAGTCGAAGTATTAGCTTCGAAGTAACAAGTCAAAGGAATAGCTTCGAAGTAACAATTCTAAGTAACAGTTCGGAGTAATAGCTCTAAGTAACAAGTCCAAGTATTAGCTCCGAAGTAACAAGTCAAAGTAACAACTCGAAGTATTTTCTCCGAAGTAACAACTCGAAGTATTTTCTCCGAAGTAGCAAGTCGAAGTATTAGCTCCGAAGTAACAACTCGAAGTTTTAGCTCCGAAGTAACAACTCGAAGTTTTAGCTTCGGAGTATTAGCTCCGAAGTAACTACTCGAAGTTTTAGCTTCGAAGTATTAGCTCCGAAGTAACAACTCGAAGTTTTAGCTTCGAAGTATTAGCTCCGAAGTAACTGACCGAAGTAACAAGTCGAAGCAGTAGTAACAAGTCTGAAGTAAAAGTAACAAGTCAAAGTAATAGTAACAAGTTCGAAGTAATAGTAACAGGTCTTAAGTAATAGCATTCACAATTTTTTATTCATATGACCCAATGTCGTCCGCGTAGCCAAGTAACTTAATCGACCAGCCTAGATTTACACCCCAGGGATGGTCAATGGCACGCACCACCTTCTTGAGCCCTCGAAAT
Organism: Liposcelis brunnea; assembly: GCA_023512825.1. Taxonomy (NCBI): domain Eukaryota; kingdom Metazoa; phylum Arthropoda; class Insecta; order Psocodea; family Liposcelididae; genus Liposcelis; species Liposcelis brunnea. The sequence continues at coordinate 13,432,215 of CM042068.1, read as the reverse complement.
ACAAAAGTGAAATCCGGGAACTGAACTGCGCACACTATTCAACTTCAGGTCGGTAGAGTCATCAACAAAGAGAATTTGCACTAATAATCTTGAACTCAAAACTAGTAACATCTGTTTAGAATCTATGGCCAGAAATCCGAAATATACAAACTGGAATTTTTCCCCGCCTGCAAAATCCGCATTCCTATTATTCTTTCCAAAATTAACATACTTATTTTACCGTCGCGGCAAAAACCAAAACGTGAAACAATTTTCAACTCAAAAAAACGTGAAAGAATTTTTAAAGTAAATAAAGGAAAAAAAGAAAAAAAACAATACCCAGAAGCCAACTACCCAGACTTTGCTTGTCATTTCATATTTTTTTTTACAGTCGCAACAAAAAAAAGGTAAATACAATCTTCCAGCAATTTCGCTCGAAATTCAAACTGAAACTTTTCTCATAACAAAATTGCATAATATTTCTTATTATTCCCAAATTTTCGAATGGCTTAAGATTATTATAGTTTTGAATAGCGCAGAAAAACACCGGGGAAAAAAAAAAAAAAATTACCCATCGTCATAATTTACAAGAACGATCTCGGTCGCGGATAATACTAGAATATTCCACATCATTGCAGAAACGTGACAAATATTCCATATCTTTATAAATGGTAGAGTGGATGATGAGAATACACAGGGCATTGTTTTTTATAAAAGGGATGTTTGATGTATTTTTTATGTCCGACAGTGGCAAGGAATGTTCAGTTTCAAATGATTAGTTAATCGCCAGATGTCACGTAGATGAATACACAGAGTAAAACGGCCATGCTGCAAAAAGGGAACGGAAAAAGAGAGACGGACACGACACAGAGAGAGAGTCGAGGAAGGGTGGGAAAGGGGTCGAAACTTGCCTGGTTTCGCTCGACTGCCAACCCATGAAATCTTAATAGGAAACAACGCATATTCACAAATACACAATCGGGAATCAGCTCACGGCAAGGCAATGCGACAGAAAATGGTTAAATAAATAATCATTTGGGGAAGTCAATCGATAAAACGGAGCTATTCCCTATTAAGTCAGATCGAAACGCTAAGATGAAAATTTTTTATCAACTTCCTTAATTAAGATTATTTTAGTATGACGAAAATTTTCGGTTTTAATTATGGTTTAATATATTCAGTTTCCCTTAAAGGGAGTTCCTGTCTTGGGTTCTTACCCACATAAAGAGAATCCCAGAAGTAGGAAAACCACGTTTGTTGGGATATTTTGAACAATAGCATTTTCTCTCTCTTTTGGGAACCTTGACCGAAGATAAAAAATTGAAAATAGAAAAAAAAAACGATTTGCCGGGGAATGAAATTATTATCGAAAAGGATGTGCGATTCCGAAAAAAAAGTAATCCTTCGGTTATTCACGATTACCATGATTCTGTATAATCCTACATGATGAAATAAAAGAAAAAGTGTAAAAAATTTTTCCGTCTACCTTTTTTTTTTTTTCATTTCGCTCTCTCGGAAACTGCAGAGAGTGAATATTTGATGAAAGTATGATTTAGAACGTTTCCTCTCCTTGTTGCTTATGCAGCTCTTTCTTTTTCTCTTTGATCAGGGTTTTCGAAACCATGAAACTGACTTGCTAAAATTTTCGAATGATGTTTTGAGCTAAGCACAAAGTTGAAACAGGGACAAAGAAAAGTTATTATTTGTCAGAATATAAAATGGTTAAAGAGTAGATCTACAGGGAAAAGATAAAAAATATTGATGCGATTCCAGGAGAAAATAGAAGAGATACTAGGGTACGATATCCACTGAGCCACGAGGCTGCCTGACTACTGTACTTAGTTCTAAAAATACCTCCCAAGACCTCGATCAAGATATCAGACTAAGCAGGAAAATTTCCACTCCAATTTGTTTTCCAATTTTTGATACTAAATTTTTAAAGTGATCAACATTTTTAAATTCAAACTTTGCAAAATTAACCCCTTTGTGCTAGATGAATTTAAAATAGGGAAACAATAAAACTCCCTCCCCTCCCCTTCAACGCTAAGATATGGGCAAGAGAACTTTTCCTCACACTCCCCTGAAAACTGTGAGAAATTCTCGTACATAAACTTGGAATTTAGTTTGCGGTTGAACGGCCTTCGTGTATGACAAAAACAAGGGGGTTATAAAACAGAGAGAAATGAGCTCGACGATTTAGGGTTGCCGGTTTTTGTGTGTTCTGACAAAAGCTCCGCTTTTAAAAGACCAAGAAAAAAAATTCTGTCCCTTTCTTGGACTGCGTTACCGCATACATACAAAAAAAAAATGCAAAAAGTAAAAAAAATTAAAAAATACTTTGAGGTTCTGTTTTTTTTTCTCTATCCGAACTCCTCATCCCTCCCACCTCCAAACTTTACTTTTACATTCGCTAAATGAATGGGCTTGGCGCCAAGTTGATAGCAATTAGAAGATGGCGCCAGGCCTGGAAAATCTCTGATACAATTTTTTTTTTTTTTTAAAAAAATTTTATACTCGGCTCCGTTAAGACTGTATATTTGATACAATTTAGATGCGGGGGGAAATATTATCAAGGTGTAAAAAAAAATTTCCTCGAAGATCTCATTAAAGAGTTGAAGATAGTAATTTATTTTTATGAATTTTATTAAAAGGTTAGAAATAATTTCTAGATTAGATATTTAAGGAAGCGAGTATAACGGTCTTTTTCCCCCATAACCGAGAGATAGATGTTAACACCTGATTTTCACCTCAGTTTCAATTTTGTCAAATTAAGGGTATGCAGTACGGTCGGACCAACTCCACCGAGCGTTTTCAATAGGACATAAGTGGTTTTGTTATAGACCCAAACCTGAATTATAAGTTGACCCACCCTTATACCTTTACACCCTTTGATGTAAAACCAATTTTTATTGAAAAAATGCAATGCTACCTTAGGTTGGCTATTTTAACAAAATTTTGAATTTTCCATAAGAACGGATAACATCAGAAGAGGTTTTTATTTTAAGTTGCGAAACCAGAAGAATTGACACTTTCATTGTTCAGTTAAAGAAGAGCAGGTGGTCTGGCGAATTTTAGCAACAAGACCAAAGTACAAGTAAATCTTATTTTTATTTTCAGATTTTATCATTTATTTTTCTGAATTTTAGGCTTCTTTAGCAATCTGAAGGTACCAGGTTCGAATCTACATTCGGCCACAATACCGTTTAGTTTTTTTTTTAGTTTTTTTATTTATTTGTCCCATAGAGCGTCTACCTTATTACTGTTTTTATTTAATTGTCAAGTTTAAGAATTTTTTTTCGAGATATTTTAATTCTAATCCAGATAAATCTACTTCCTTTTCTTTTAGTTTGAGAATTTTGACTTTTCGTTTTTTTTTCTTAGAGAAAGGTGAGGCCTTTACGAAAAAGCAAACCTCGCAAGAAATAGTTTGCCTGCCGGAGGCCTTGCACTTTGCTTAAGTGCTCTGACCCAACAGCGTATAATTTGCGCTTACGAGCCTGAAATAGAACCTTGCAAACTACAGTAAAGAGCTTCTTTTCGCTTTCGTAAAACTTCTGCGCCACTGCCTCGATTCCCAAGTGTTTTGAAATAAAATTTAAACCTTCAAGAGCGTGAATTTTTTCGCAGCTGGAAATAAGAACTTGTACAGGGTGTAGAAAAAGTAATCAGCCCAATCCCAGGGGGCGATTCTAGGCATTATAATCGGTCGACATTTGGCAAAATTTTGCGGTGCAAAATTTGTTCAACCCGGCAAAATTTGCGAAAATTTTTTTTTTGGAATTAAGATTTTACTTGACAAGCCAAAAAAAAGTCTCCAGGGAACCATAGGTCGGAAACGAATGTTAAGAAAGCTCTTAAACGTTAAAGCTCTGCCGGAAATCTTATATTTCCCTTATGAGAATGACATTTTTTATAAAAAGAAAAGGGTTTTCGCTCATCTCGCTACCTGAAGTTGCCTGCGCAACCCTTTTCATTGTTCGCGCGAAATCGGAGTTTTTATAAAAACAGCTCACACCATAAGCGAAATATAAGATTTCCGGCAGAGTTTTAACGTTTAAAAGCTTTTTTTCGTTTCCGACCTATGGTTCCGTGGAGACTTTTTTTTGGTTTTTAAAGTAGAATCTTAATTCAAAAAAAAAAAAAAAATCGCAAATTTTGCCCGGCTAAGCGAATTTTACACAGCAAAATTTTGCCAAATGTCGACCGATCACAGTGCCTAGAGTCGCCCCCCTGGGACCGGCCTGATTACTTTTTTTACACCCGGTAAAAGTTTTGCCTAAAAAGTCTATTGCTTAAAAAATCATTTTTTTCCCGGATGGTTCAGATCATTTAATGTAAAAAAAAATTAATGCATCGTTGATTATCTATAATCTGTAACCTATAACTTATTTTAAAATTAAGAATTAGCTTTAGAATAGGAAAATCTTGGAATTTTTTATATCGTTTTTCTCAGAATTAATGGAAGAATCCAGTTTTTTAAAAATTAAATAGCCAAATCTAAAAACAAAAAAATATATAAATTTCCATTGGATTAAAAAATTATAAAAATATAGAATGTATTGTTAAAATGAAGTCATAAACTTATCTATTGTGACGGACCCTAGTAATGTTTGGATCAATTGTATGAATTACCAACAAAACCTTTTCTGAGTGCAGAATTTAATTTATGACTACTAAAAAACTAATTTTTTTTAGAAGAATCCTTCTTATGGGTTATCTTTATGCTACTTGAAGGAATATAACAGTAAATCCCTTTTTCAAGAATTTAAAAATTTTAAAATTCGCAAATATATCCTTATTGCATTTATCAGCCTAAAACGAAAAGCTTCAATAGCTTCCAGCTTTATCATTTCTCAGCAATCTGGTTGGTATTTTAAGATTCTGCACGATCCAACGAACAAAGATATGTTAAAAAATCTGCAAAATTGTTAATATTTTGCGAGAAAACTGAAGTTGAAAAAAGGAGTAAAAAACCATTTTTTTCCGTTTTTATTTTCGTCGATTTTTTGGGGCTCCTGATAAAAAAAATGGCACAAATCGTAACATAGATTGATAGAAGAGGAGTTAACGAATAAATCGGTCCATATTTTGTCGTTCTAGGTTAATATCGAACGAAACTATTGAAGAAAAACTCTCTTATGAAAAATTAACATTGGACACGACCGCACTGCATACCCTTAAGCAATAAAAATTTCGTTCCCGTCTCAAAGAAGAAGGGAGGAAGAAGGGGAGAGTGTATGTGACATCTGAGTAAACATCTTTGGTGAAATGGTTACAAATTAATTTTCCACGGCCTTCTTTTCACGTTTTTTTGTTCATTTCATCAAAAAAAAAAAAAAAACTTTTTAGTTGTGGGACTTGAATAAAGCGGGGCTAACTTTCTAAAAGGGTGAATCGTGAAACGTGATCGCCTTTCTTAATCCATCCCTCTTCCGTCTGACATTTTTATAAAATTAAGGATTCACGGTTCGTGTTTTTATTTTTTGTTACATTTGTCCTTGCTTATATGATAATGAGAAAAACTCTATTTCCGGTTTGACGAAAAGGGGAAAGGGGGGAAAATCCTGATTCCACGATGACCCAATATTCGTAGAATTTATTTTGACTTGCGGGCACTTATCATCGAAGGTTCTTTCTCATGTAAGGTGGGTGCGCCAAAATAGTGCCACCTAAATTTGATTGCTGATCATATTTTCTGTATTAGATTTAGGAGGAAAACAAAAATTACGTGATTTGATAGTCACTTTAGTCGACTATCAACCAGAGTATAGTTTGTTTCGTTATCACTCACCCTTGAGATAATAGAGCGCGTTTCCCAAAACCTTCCAATGGCACTAGTTAGGAGCAGGTGATCCTTATTAGTACCACGAAACTTTATCGTAGAATATCGCACTTTTTTTCAAAAAAATAGGTAAAAATTTAAGCAGACTGCTTCTTAATGTCATAAAATTTGTACTAAACTAAAAATCTGAAGGAAGGAAAAATTTTTTTTTAAGTTTTAAAATGGCAAAAAATAATATTGTGCTAAAAAATTTTTAAAAAAACACAAGTTTTTGAGATTAGAAGCTTAAAAATTTCTTTTAAACGGCCTTTTTCCACAGTAAAAACCTTTCCGAGTCTTATTCTCTATCAAATATTTCGGTTCGGAAAAAAAAATTATTTTAACATTGCCACGCTCCATTACAGATCAGTGGTTCCATTTAGGCGCATCCCCCTACTTCAACTTTTTTAGGTCGTACATCGAGCTAGACGCAAAAAAAATAAAAACCGTAATAGTGCATCGAAAGAGGAAGAAATGCGCTTTCTGATGATATAAATCACTTTATAATTCATGAGCTATATGATGACAATTTTTTGAAAATCAACTCATGTTTTCACGATTTTTTCATGATCGAAAAACGCACACACTTCGCTCTCCGCAAATATCGTCTGCTGCTCAAACGGCACTAGTGCCATGATACTACTTTAGTACAAGGTCTTACTACGTACCATTAAAAATTTTTGAAAATTATTACATGAGGAGAAAGATGGGGTGGTACTATTAAGGTGCCGGCACTATTTTGGCGCACCCACCTTACTTATAGCCTACTGCAGATCATCATGCAGGGCAAGGTTTTGTTAAAATTATAACGAAGAGTGTGGGGAAAAATTAAACTGGTGGCAGCGGTCGAAGGAGGGTATCTTGTTACAAAAATCTATTCAGCAAGCATAACACGGCAATATTTTGACCCTGAATGAGCCGGAATTGACTCTGATTTGCCTATGTGTTCAACTTCAATTACATTTAAGTTGCTCTGAAGACTCTAACTGATAAATTCATTTTATTTCAGGCCATTCGATTCCTCTAAAATTCAACATTTTAGATCCTTATATGGTCCCAGCCCTTACAAAGGGTCCCTCACAGGCGATTAACCAGGTCCCACTCAAACAAACCTCTACTCCCTTCAACTTCAATCTCCTAGAAGCCTAAACACAACTAGTTTCCTTTGAATTTAATTTTGAGCCATTTTTTTCTGCATTAGTTCTTCCCGCCCAAAATTGCAGACATAAAACGCCAAATCTAGCAAAAGATTTCTCTCTAACTTCCACTGTCCTACTATTATTTTTATTACATGAAATTCAATGAAAGGATCCTAATAAACACTTTCTCGTTATCGAAAAAATAAAATCCCAGAATCGATAAACAAATCTAGAAAAAAGCATAATAGAAAACCGGAATCTCAAAATGGCAATGATACTTTCAAAATCACGATTAAAAACCCCCCAAACCAAAAAAAAAAAAAAAAGAAGGAAAAAAAAGGTCTTCTCATTGAAAATCGTAAAACGTCTATCACCTAACCTTAGGGAAAAAAATCACGCCCTTTTTTTTTCTCTACTCAACCCGTTTAGGAAAAAAAAAAGACGATCGGAATGATAGTCGACGTAATAAACGTTACGTCAACGTTATATTGGGTTTTACGTAAGAATGGATTGGAAAGGAATAAGACAATAAACATACATTTTGTATCAGTTATCGTCTTCATTTTCTGTTTTTCCTCTCCGCTATTGTTACGGAGAAAAAGGTTTTGGGTCGGGGAAAAAAAAAGGCGTCGGCGACGGGAAACGGTGGCAGGAGGGCGAGAATCGGCCATTTTAAACTGCCAATATCTTTTTATCTTTTCTAAATGTGCTTTCTAAAGCTCAGTGAAACTTTACGTAACCATAGCAATTACCGTCGGTCTTAAAAACCGTTCGTCACCTAAGTTTCCACCTCGCAACAATGTAAAATAACCCGAGACTCAGTTCAAATTTAAAATTGTAAACCCGTAATGAAGTAAATGGAGAAAAATCGATACCATCTCGATTAAATATTTTTTATATAAAAAAAATAATCCTTAGACATTATAAAGCACGGGAGGAAAGTTCTTTTAATATTATTTTCATCCAGTTTGAGTTTTCCTAAGAAAACTCCGCGTGATATCTAATTTATGACTGGCAGATGTCTCTTCTTAGGTGGAGACGGTTTTGATCAAGCGAAGCGAACGGAGGTTTTTGGATGTGGGCCTAACGGGAAGCTGAGGATGATGCTAAAATTTCAAAAAATAATTTAATGGATTGAAAAGAAGTCGAGCAACATTTTTCGAGGAGGAGTTTTATGATGATTTGAGTGGAAATTTAAGATGAGTTTGATTTCTTCAGCTTTAATACGGATAATTTTTCACCGTTTGAATGTTAAGAAAGTCTAGAGTTTAATTGCGAGAGGCATTAGTGGAGGATTTTCTTTCCTGAAAATAGATGTAGGTTGATCTGTATTATGATGTCCACGTGTAGCACTCTGTTAGGTCATGGGGATAAGAACGTGGCAAGGTTGAGGTCGGTGTGGTATTGAAGGGATTACAAGATGTTTGACTGGTCGAGCTAGAAATTCTTGAGTAAATCCGAGATGTGTGATTTGTAGGAATTGGAAACAAGACGACTAAGTCAGGCGATCAAACAAAGCTGAAGGGAATCATTGGTTTAATGGTGTTCGATGAAAATTCCTTAGATATATAATTCGAGTGGTTTGAGGCTGACAGGATGAGAAGCCGATACTGTGCATGACGCTTATACGTTAGTGAGTGCCAAATTAGATCAGATATCGAAAACGCGGCTGCTGTCTAATTCATGCGATTTCTTTGCACTGGGCAAAGCTAACTTTTCATTTAAATTTTTAACAAGAAGTGATAAAAAGTTTTTGAAGAAGCAAAGCCGGATAGGCCTAAGCAGTCAATCAATTCGACGAGCCCAGAAAATCGTTAAATTAGGCAATGTTTAGCCAATTTAGACATTCTAAAAATAATATTCTGACTTTGGGCCCAATATTCTTCTTTCAATCTTTTTCAGCCCGCTCTTCAGCATAAGGTCTCTCCCAATGATTTCCATCTCGACTTGTCTTGAGCTCGGCGAATCCACATATTTCCGGGTGTTTTCCTTATGTCATCCGCCCAACGTTTTTGTGGTCTTCCGTGTTCTTAGCCTCCACGTCAAAGTCTTTTCCGCCCATCTTTCATCGTCCTCCCTCGCAACATGGCGGGCCCATCGCCGTTTGGCTTTGACCAATCACTCAACCACGTCATCCACTTTCGTTCTTCTCCTGATCTCTTCGTTAGTGATTCGATTTCCAAGACTAATACCAAGCATGGTTCCATGGCTCTTTGTGTTTTCTGGAGCTTATCGGTTGCATTCACGGGTAAGGCCATCGTTTCTAATCCGTTTACAATGAAGGGTAAGACAAAGGTGTCAAATATCTTCCGTTTCAAACTGACAGGAATACTTCAGCTTTTCAGGAAGAAACCTAGCTTACCAAATGCTGCCCAGCCTAACCTCATTCTTCAGATGATTTCTGCTCCTTGATTTTCTTTTCCAAGTTTTATTAGGTGACCGAATACGTGACTATCTAGGCAACACTAGAAATAATAATCCTCAAAGTTACCTTCATTCGTCCATTCTTCACGATCATTCGTCCACCATCACCTTTGGTCAATCTCGAATTAAAACGCCTCGCATCCTCCTCAAACAACGCATCAGAGCATCATCTTTCCTTAAATCCCATTAAACACGAAATATAAAAAAAAAACGAGGAGAAAAAGGTTAAACCTATGAAGCACACTCGAGTAATCGTTAAGAAAGAGGCCTCTTATTTCCTCTTTTGGATTATGGAGAACGGAGGACTTTAAAGAATAAACAACAATAAAACTGTAATTTGCTCTTAAAACAAAAGAAAAACAAATAGACGCTCGAAGCGCTTTCTGGCGAATGTTTTCTGAATTAATTAGATGAAGTTTCCAATTTTCCGTTTTTTTTTCTCTTCGTTATCCTCTTCTCTTGCCCTCCGTTTCCCTCCCCGACCTCCCTTTTTTCCTTTGTCTCCGCATCTCATCGCATAACAATATGCCTAATTTGTTTTTATACGGAGAGAAAAAAAAAAGAAAAATGGCTTCGAGGCTCTTTTGCAACGTTAAACCGATGACCGGGGCGCGTGGCAACAAGTTGTAAAACCTCTCTCTCTCTCTGCATTTACCGTGGTGCTTTTTCCTCTCCCTCCCAAGATTCTAATAATGAAGATAATAAAATACCGGAACGCATCCATATGAGAGGAACGCACCCACGTCTCGGTATTATTACCATCGGAGTATGTCTTTGTAGGTCATCACGTACTGCCACAAGCCAACTTTTATGGGGTTGCAGGGATGGAAAAAGAGACGAGAGAAGAGAGAGAGGATGGAAGAAGAGGTGGGAAAGGGATGAATTTACACGATTATGAAAATGAAAACCCCTTTGTTGTCAGCGTTTTCTGTTTTATCTTTAGGCTGCAGCTTTTTACTTTGTTGTTTCGTCACCGCAACTCTTGGGTCGAAAAATTGAAGTCGGATAATTTCGGTATACATGAGCGCGTGTGGATTTCACAAAATTCCTTTTCATTTTCCCATGTTATAAATCAATAAATCGAGCTGCGATCAAACTAACTCATCTTAACCCGTGCCCGATTGAATTTCTCTCCCCTCCTCTCTCTCTCTCTCTCTCTCTTCAAAATTTCGAAGGATTAGCTTCCCTTTGTATTGCGCGATTATGTAGATCATCACGTGTTGCTCCCTGGTATAATTACAACCACTCGAAAGGGATTACCAGTCATCAATGTTATAGTTCGGACTACGTCAAAACTTTCCTTTTGCGTGTACCACGGTAATATTATCCCACGTTTAATCCCTAAAAAGGTTTAACTAAGGTTTTCAGGAAAACCCAGGAGGGAAGGTGATGTGGTGGTGGTGAATACAGAAGGGGATACCGAAGAGGATATGTTCAACTTTTTGCTGTCGCTATTTATTATGTATGCTATGTTTTTTTTCGCCGATCTTTCCCCCGACTTATTTTCTTTTTTTTTTTTTTTTTTTGCAGCCTGGCATAACTGTTATTATGACAATTCAAAAATCTGCTTATGTATTTGTGTGGAAAGCTCCCTGCTGACTTCGCTGCTGCTGAACTTTCGCTTGGGCGAGATATATTATTCAGGAGGAGTAATTCCATCCAGGGCCGACTGCCCTTTGTTAAAGTTGTATGATAATCATTTATTCATGGGCCATGTTTCATAAGGTACACATTGAAAACAATGTAATTTCTCTTTACTTTCTCTTTGTTTACTTATCACTTTCACTTTTATTACATCGAGATGCATGACTCTTACAGATTTGAGTTTCACCTGTTTTACTTGTTTGTTTGTTTGTTTGCTTGTTTTGTTTGGGTTTCCTTTAGGGTTCTCGTTTTTCTTTAAGTAAAAGTTTAGGGTGTCTTAAGGGGGTTTTTTCTTAGGTTTATTGGAATTGGAAATACGATGTGGCAGGAATGCGAAAGTATGAGAGGGGCAGGAGTTAAGTTTTGCCGTCGGTTGTGGACAGCAACTGGATCTCCTAAAGTCATCTTGAAAGATATCGACCACTCCCTTCCCCATTTCCGATAAATCCAATAATTAATCTTAAGATTTGACCCTTTGCTTCCCAAGGAATACGACCCCCACACGAAAATTTTAAATTTCTCTTATTTTATTATTAAATTTTATGAAAAATTGAGCATGGGGGTGATTCCTCAATCTAGATTTGTATTTTGTATTTATTTAAACATAGCCAGACAGATCTCTCCAGTTAAGACTATTTACAATAATTATTTTACATTTGTGGAGTCAATAATTTCGAATATGAAGTCAAAATTGCCGAAAAGTTGAAATATAAGATGGTGGAAGGTCATTTTTCTGACATACCCTTAATATTTGTTCGCAATTTATCCTCTCAGACTCTCAGTACATAACAAATTAATAAAAATCTATAAAGAAAACATTACTTTTGTTCAGCTTTTAAAAAAATTGCCTCACCAAAATGCAGTCATGCTATCAGTAATACTTGGTATAATTATTTCAAAATTATGCCTTTTATTAAATCTACCATTTAAAATTTTAATTTATTGGCCCTAAAAACCTCTTAACGCGATCTAACAACCTGTATTAAATATTTTACGAGTTAATTGGCAATGTATATGCACTCATGTGCGACAGGTTGCATATCCATGATTCAAACTTTACAATTTTCAACGAACATGGTGAGCCTAGAATTTTACTGAAAGGTTATTGGTCATTTAAAATAAAAACTGGAGAATTAGAGCAACAGTTCAAGTAGAAAAATTGGTAGTCATTACTGACAACTGACCTCTTTTAAAAAAATTCGGAACTATTGAATAAAAAGGTCGATAATGGCGAAAGATCTTTTTTAGCTAAGGCAGGTTCGAAAAATTCGAATGAAATGTAAAAACAAACTTTTTTCAATGGAAAGGTCGTTGACAAAAGAAAAAGTCCTTAAATCATAAAAATAGTTTAACTAATCCGACAGGAGCATATTGTGAGCACGACTTATACTCAAAATTTTTTGGCCAGAGTCATTTCGACCTTACATCCCTCGTCTTTGACACGACCTCTAACATTTATAAGATTCCTTAGGAAACAGTGAGAAAGCAACTACCGAAACTGGAATAGACAGTAAACACAATTTCTCTGCCCTAAGCGAAAATAAACCGAGAAGACGATGCTCTAATAACGTCAGTTACTACAACCCTTGCCTGGGGTTTCAAGAGTGATGGCAACCGTTCCTAAAATAGTTTTAACCTGACCTAACCGACTCAATCTAACAAGCAACCACCATATTTTATTTTTAAAAAAAAATTAATAAATAAGGGCAAAAACAAAAAAGTTATTTATATCTGCGAGACATGTCTCGTCATTGCTTGCCCTATGAAAGCCTATCGAACTGGAATTATGGATTAATCAAGCGCAAATTACATCGGTAAACAAAATTAAAAATGGACGCTTTTTAATTACAGTCAACATTTCCCTTTAGCAAAAAAACACTTTAATGATTAATCCATATTCCTCACCTCGAAGCTTTATAAAAAAAAAAAAAACGTTTTTATTTATATTTCTTCTTTTGGATCACGAATGCCAGGAAGAATTATCCCTAAAGCAAAGCCGAGTTTTAAAAATTCTTTTTTTTGCGGTTTAGACAAAAGGGAGGTTTTAAGAAACATTATTTTTAAAAAATGCAAACGTCAAAACAATGAAAAATGAAAAAAAAAAAATCCCCCCTTTTTAAAAAAAAGTTCGAAGCCGCCACTTTGATTCTCTCAAACCGTCAAACACACGGATTAATTGTTAAGGCCGTTCACATGGGGGGATATCATTACCCCTTTGGAAAAAAAAATTTAAAAAGTGACGTTGTTATTCTAATTCAGCGCCTATTAAAAATCCTCTTCCTCCCCCCCCCCCCTTTGCAACTTACCCTTGGGTAATCGTTTCTCTGCATTAATTAATTATCTTAAAATTTTTATTTCAAACGCGTGGTGCTGATTTTCTTTCCTCTCGTTTTGGCAAAGAATGAGGAAAAAGTACTTGAAATGCTGCCGATGTACGGAGGGATCCGTCTGGCGCATTTACCAGTTAAAAAAATAAAAAAAAAGGAAAGGAAAAGTTAACTGCATTAATGATAATTTCCCTTTTGAGTTTTTTTCCCAAGGCGCCACGACGCTTTTCTCTCTCCACTACGGGCTGCATTTCAAAAAAAACCATAGAGTCCCTCATTAAAATGAATAATTTGCTAAAATCGTGTTAGGAGATAATAAAAATAAACAAAATTTGTTATGTTTACGCGGAGGGGGCATGCGTACCACAAAAAAATAATTTTGTTGGCAACGTTGGGTTTTTAGACGGATAATAATAAAAAAAAAGTCTAGTCTTGAACTATGAACGGTACCTATCGATCTGATGCTAACGCTCCACGCGGATTCAAGTTGCAACTACAAGGAACTAACTTATTGACCCGGTTGCTTTGGATCATGTGCGGTCTCAGGAAGCATTTCTTTTTATGAGATGTTCGTATCTTGATGAATATATAATGGAAGTAGCTGATTTCCATCCGCATTTTGTACATGACGACATCCGACAAATCTCTGTCTGCCTAAGCGAGGGCTTTTTCCTAGTCCTTTCTCGTTTTTTTCTCCTCCTCCCTCTCTCGAGGAAAAAAAATGGGGAAAGGGAAAGGATATCCTTTTTTTTTTCATACCCAATGGTCGCTTTTCAAAGGAGCTCGCGTGGAATTGTTTTCGAGCACGATTTTTTTTTCCTTTACTTTCTCTCGCGAAAGGCATAAATCTTCTATAGCGACAATATTGTTTACACCAAGCAATACGGGAGTGAAGTCTTAGCTGAAGATTTGGAGATGAAATAGCCGAGCCCCGGGGGCTCTTTAAACAACGCGAAACTTGTATCATCTATCTTTTTATAGTTCAAATAAAAAGCCTTTTCCGGTAGTAAGTAGGATTTTTTTTTTATTTTTGTTGGAAGGGGATTTCTTTTTTTATTGAAGGTTGGACGTTTTCTGGGAAATATAATAGGAGAAGTGTATAAAGAGACCTAATATCGGGGTTAAGCGAAGGCTTTCTGGTTAAAATGAAGTTAAGTGAAGCACTACTTGAGACGGGATACGGGGAAGTGGACGTTTGAAAATGTTAATTGATAATCAAGAAGAGCGAAAGTCAAACAAGTCGCAAAAAAAAGGTCGTTTAAATGTTGCGGGACTCAAGAAGGCAAAATTAAAATAAAAGCTTACTTTTGTAAATATGCAAAAGCTCTTACAGCTACTACTAGACAAAACGGGAGTTTTTTAGGAATGGAGAATTTTACTTTAAGCTAAAAACTTCAAGAATTAATATTTGTATTTTCGATTTTTTTTTCAGTATTTACTACAACACTTGATTAGAAGCGACAGCAGACGCTTATGATGGATGAATCAATGTTCCTGTAAAGCTGAAGTTGCAATGTATAGGGCAAGACCAAGACTACTAGTCAGTGACATTAACACAACGGAGGCTGCAACTAACAGAGGGAAGCAGAGAAAAACCTTTACACTGGTGGACTAAAGGCTTTGGCCCGGTTGCTGCTTCTGCTAGAGGGCAAGATAATATTAAATTTCTAAGAAAGAAGTAGCAGTTGGAATTCCCAGCAGAGAATTTAGCTTTTGAATGCGAAACACTCACAATACTTGTACCGACACTGAGAGCAGTAACAATAAAATCATTCAGATCTAAAGTAGTTTCTCTGAATGCTTTAATCGTGCCCACTGTATCTTCTGCCATTTGTCAGCACAAAAGCAATTTACAGGTTTCAAGTTTTCGATACTTTAAAAGGTCAAATATGGTTGAAGCAAAGTTTGAACTTGCAAGAAATAATTAAAGGTTAAGTCGAGACAGAGATAATTGGAAGGTGTAAGGTTTAAGAATTTGGGTAAACAGATATTGTATATAAATACTGACGATGCCACGTGTGTCTGAAATGCAAAAGCTTCCGTCGCATACTTATTGTTGAAAAAAACTTCCTTGTCTAGATATTCAGCAATTTTTAAATAAAATTCGGACTGCTAACAAAGAATTGGTATGTTCGAACCATCCTAGCATCGTCGTTGACAATGCTCCTGCTGACAACCATAATTTCGATTGTACACAATATCTTTTTTAAAATTTCCTACGTGTTCCAGCTTTCAATCGCCATTCATCCCAATCTAGACACTTCTTTTGATTCAGATTCTTGACTCTTGATGGTCTACTTTGCTTTTATCTTCCCGCACGCTATCTATTGAGGATTTTTCTTTGTATGTGGCCTAAAAATGTTGCAAATTCACACCAGTTGATTCGTTCTTATATCTTGAATGGTTTGGTTGGAAATTCCTTCTTTCCGTTATTCTGGTCCTGGGATATGTCCTGTCCTTGGCTCTCTGAATGATCTCAGTAATCCATTTCCGTCAGTAAAAACATCCTTTAGACCACACCTCACATCCATATGGCAATATGCTTCATTTAACGGATCTAAAATCCTGATGGTATTAAAATAGTTCAACAATTCCTAGAAATCTCAAGCACTCCCTGCGATCAAGGCCATTTCACTATCACTAACCCCTCCGCCTCTTTTTTTTTTTCAAAATAAATAACAACGTCTCGAAACCCTTCGTAAAATTCCAGTATTTTACAATATTCTGTCACGTCATTCTATCATCGCGTGATCATTTCCGCTTTCACTTAGAACATTTTCATACATGAAGGGAAAAAAATCATAATAATAATAATAATGACGATAATAAGAAAGCAACAGAAAAAGCATTTGTTTGTTTAGGCCTTTCCCTTTACCCTTAATAGCAAAAGGGCTGGAACCCAAACGGGAGAAGCAACAAAAAAAAGTGCAAAGGTAAGTTATAATTTATCATAATTCATTGCCCCCTAACGTTAGTTTTTTTTGTGAACGTGTATGTAGAAAATGACAGAAAGCGGTGTCATTTCACCCATCACTTTTATTTTCTTTTCCCTTTTCCGTTATAAAAGATAAAAAGTTTTTTTTCCGAGAAAAAAAAATAGAAAGAAAAGCGCTTGTCGAAAAATAATTAAATTAATTCGGAATGGAATAAGCTATATAAACATGACGTAGGATATATACCTTGCGCTGTAAATATAAGGGAACAATAGGGCCATTGTATCGTCAATTTTGTATCGATTTCAAAACCGGCTTTTCCCCCCTTTCTCCCTTTCTTCTTCCTCCCTCAACCCTATGACAAAATGCAGAGCTGCTTGGCACACAAGAGCCATAAATCTAATTTAGCTTTACCAATCATGTAAATTAAATGTGAGAGCGATTGTAAACACCGTCAGTCCCCTTTATTATTCGATCAAGAGACAGTATAAAAATGGGGCAAAGTCCCTTATTTTTTTCATCCCCTGCGGATTTTTGATTCGGGACATTTTAAAGGAAAAGTCGATTTTCAAGGCGTAAACCGATTAGTTATATAAAATAATTGCTTGGGGGAAAAATATCATGCGGGGGAATAAAAATCAAGGACGATGAAAAGCAGAAACTTTGCAATCAGATAACGCGAAAAAAAAAACGAGGTCGAAGAAAAAAACCTAGGACAGGTGAAAATGAAATATAGTAAAGGGGAAAAAGCCCGGGAATTTATTCTACAGGAAATATCATTAGTAAAAAAAAAAAAGAAGATTGGGCGGTAATTTCTACTTTAAAAGTAAAATTACCGAGTGAGCTTTTTTTTATGATTCTCACGCATATCAAAAAACGTTTCACATTCGGCGGGTTATGTATGTGTTAGGCTCAATGCCCGAAGTCGCTCATATAAGAAGGGTGCTTAATGTGTTCGCTTTAAGGAACGTGGTTACATTACTTTGGAATTCGGATCGAAAACCTTAAAAATATTTTCGAAAGTCTCAATCAATGCGCTGATCGGCTATAAAATTCTTAAATATCGAACTCAATGAATTTTGTAATAGGAAAGAACCATTCCATTCATTTTAGGTCATAAAATTAATTTCTTTTTATTGTCGAATAAGCTTATTTCAGGCTTCACAGCATATTGCCCATCCTCAGCGACATCTAAAAGACATCTATAAAATTCTTCCTACACTCCAGAACTACCTCATATAGTTCATCATGCAACAGTGTAAATATCTTGGAACACCTTCGAAAGCTTGCGAAACTTCCGACTTTCGAAGAAATGTAATTATGGCCTAAGCCATCAAACCAAATTTTTGTTCATGGCCAAGAAAAGAGTTCACATAGTAAATGGTAGAATTCAGCAACTGTAGAATAAGGCTAGAACTGAAGGCTTGCAAAATAATTCGAGTTCTATAGCGAGCCAAGCTGAACCAATGCGAGGAAGTCAAATTGAGAAAACGGCCTTTGATCTGAAAAGCCTGTTCCGTTTCAAATCCTCACATTTTAGGGCCTAAATCTAAAGCCACTACAAGCGCTCGCATGGACTTTTCTGAATTGACTGTTGTCTGACCCCTTCATGTATTAAGACTATGGTCTTTAGTTCATGGATGACTCCAATCAAATCATGGGCGTTGCAGACACAATTGAAAATTAATCAACTTACCTGAAAATAGAAAAAAAATTAATTATTAATTTTAAACCATAAATTAGAATATTAGAATGCAATTTCTTAATAACTTTTTTTCATCGTGGCAATTAACTTCAGCTACGACCACCGCAACTTCCCTTTGCGAAAAAAAAATGAACGATTACGGACATTGACCCTAACACATACAAAGTGTATATAACTTAAAAATAATAGTCTGCTTTGAGAAGCTGATGGGACGAATTAAAAATAAAATTTAATGAATTTAATAGTTCACGCAGGTTATAAAGTTAACGGGCCTCGGGGATTTTCGTTCCGTGAGAATCCCCGTAAATTTCCTGTAGGAGTTTCCCCTTTCCCTCCCCTCCCACGTCTTGTTTTCTTCGACGCGTTTCCCGATGACTAACAATTCAAAATTAGAAAAAAATTCCGGGGGGTTAAATATTCAAAAACATGGCGGAAACATAAAACATTTATATGGCAGTCATCAAAGCGTTTAAAAGAAATTCGTCGCGGTAGGGGGGGGCAGTAGTACGAATTTTTCGTTCTGCTTAACTTTTCATTTGTTTGGATCAGCGTAAATCACACCCCTGACTAATAAATCGGGAGGAAAGAGAAGCAGCAGAAAAAAAAGGAGGTTGGAGATAAGAGCTGGTAATAAAAATTTTCTTAACACGATCTCGAAATCAATAAACTTGTGTACGAATTTAATAAAAATGACACATAACTTGGGTAATCTAGTGAGAATATTACTTTTTTAATGGAGGTCATAGGAAAAAAGAGGGGCTGGAAATCGCAGTCGGGAAGCGGATCAAGAACCGTAGTAAGGATTTAGGAAATGTTTTATTCCCCCTTTATCAAAATTTGTTTCATTGGCAAAGCGAAGAATAGATCCAATTGAGCAATAAAGAAAGTTTAAGCTTCCGCAAATTACTTTGATGAAATTTGTTGTTGTTATAGGGAAAAGGAAAAGGCATTTTGAAAATGCTTATTTTATCGTACGTCAAACATAACAGACTTTTTCGGGGTATTAAAAGTTTATTAAACGCACTTGTGTGCTCTTGGGTTTTGTCAAGTTTAAAGATAATGACGTTAATTACGTCAAAGTCCTTTTATCTGATCAAATCGCTTTCATAAGACATCTTGGAGTAAAAGCTGTAGTGGTTTGGTTATGTATGAAGTAATTTCGAGGAATCGTTAAGAAGGCAACAAAAAAAAGGAGTGTTCAAGTTTGGCACTCAATGTCACCAAAAATGTTGATATTAGGATGTTTTCCCGGCCTTGGAAAAAGGACAATCGTCCCAACAACAGGATGGACCTTGGTGCCGTGCATCGAGAAGCTAAGTATAAACCTAACTTTAGCATTGTACGGACAACCAAGCCAACATACAGCAACAGCTCAGTTTCTTATTCTTGGTATTACATCGGCCATAGGACTAATCATTGGGGCCCATGATTCTGGTGAAATAGGAGGCGTCACAAGCCTTATGGATCACAATTTCAAGATGACTAACATTATTTAAGTAATCTTTACTTGTAAATAGGAGGAGTGAACATCTGTCACGAACATTAATTTGGATGAAGCCGATCAATAACTTATATATGCGGATTGCTTATTTGTTTTTAAGGCGTTTCGGGTTTTCTGATTCCATATGGCCAAGATTGTTTAAGTGGACAAACAACACGAACACAGTTGGACGCACTGGAGCATAAAAATAATACCTTCTATTACGATCTTATTGTTACTATAGAATCATGAGAGCTTGCGACCTATGACAAAGAGTGGAATACTGGGGAAACTCGAACTCGAACTCGAACGGCGCATTAAATAAATAAATAAATAAATAAATAAATAAAAGCAAGGCGGCAAAACATCATTCCAGAAAATATCGATAACTATTTTCCATTGGTTTAATACCTATAGTTTATAATTAGTTTACACGAACACAAACCCAGGGTAGAAGTTAAACTGTCTGCACGCTCACCCTAGTTAAATTTAAGGTCTCTCAAATTTTAACCAATTCAATCGCTGTCTATTTTCTGCCTTGGAACTGGCCAGGATAATGTGCCAATAAACGAAAAGCCAAACAGCTATTAGGCAGAATGGCAACACTCATTATGTCCGTCTACCAACAAATGTCATAACTTCTGTTGCTGTTACAGTTACCGACATCAACAACCGTCTTCATTTCACGTCTTCTATCTCAACAAAATAAAACTACCACCACAACCAGGCACGTGTCCACGCGTGACCACAAACAGGAAAAACTCAATAAACAAGTCACCGCACTTAATTGCTTTCTATCTTATAATACTTCCTTTTGGTCATGTTTTCCCGGTCAAACATTTTTCCCTCAAAAGAAAAATAAAAGAAGATGTCACCATTTTAATTACGATATGAAACTTTTCGTGTGAGGAAAAGGAAAAAAACCGATTACAAACCGATTGGTCGCTATAAAAAGAAGGGGGAGGAGAAGAAAAAATAAGTCGATTGAAAGTAATAAAATGTCAAAAAGGGAAAGAAAAAACAAGTTTGCTTATCACACACATGTTACCGATAGGAAAAAAAAATGACATTTTCTCAAATTAGCCTATATAAGATATAGGAGACATTTCCAGTTTATTGAATTTGTCATCGGAGTTTGACTGTTGAAGTAACCAATGTAATTTTATTGCATAAGAGGGTTATAATGCGTGATAACTACGAGTTATGATAGAAATCACATTCTGGGGAAAATAAATCATTTTCTTTTGTATTCCTTTTTTTTAAAAGTCTGTGTGTGTATATAGGAAAGTGTGTATACACTGGGTACGTGTGACAAGATAAGAAATAAATAAATGCGTCGAACGAGGAATATAATTCGATTTGTAACTCATGCATAGGAAAACACACACATTCACTTCAGAGATTGAGTGTTTTGTGACGGTTGATTTCTTGTGTTTTTGAATTGAGATTCAGGGCTGGGGAAAAGTGTAACCGGGTTCTAAAAACCCGTAAGGGGAAGACATAAGAGTCTAGGTTTTTACGTTAGTTAATCAGTGGAATAGCGGAATATTGGTCTCTGCACAGCTAGAAATTAATTTCCAAAATATGTTTAGGACTAGAAAACGATTTCGTTGGAAGTGGTCGGTGCTGCATCACACTAAGAATCCACAGCAGGTGGGTAGAAGGAGTCGGTGTCTAGTCGGCATCGGTATCCATGCTCTCGAAAATCCAACTAGCCAGTCCTTTCTTAATAGCTCTACAATAATCGCATTGAAGCAAGTTCAGGGGGAGCCTATTGAATAAGTGGGGCACTGCAAATTGCAACTCCTTTCTCCCAAAACCGTTTACATACCTCGACTCGACATAAGTTCTGTAATTACCTACCTCCCGTCTTTCCCTCAGTTGCATAGTTTCTGTTTTATAAGAATGGTCAAAGTAGTATGTTAATATAAACACATAATAGAAAAGTTCTTGCATGGGCATAATGTTATACAACTTAAAGCCGCTTTCTCTTTCAAATCTTGACCACTAATGCCGCCTGTGACTATGATTCTTATTATCCTGACTGTCTACACTCCCATAACTCAACCATTTTCCCCGATACTTTATTTATTCAATAAAGAGCTTTTCGTATAATCAACACCGATTTGATTACAATGTTTATTAATCGTGTTTATGATACTCCCGGCTATTATCGTTCAGAGGTAAAAGTTAGCGATCGTATGCTTTAACTATAAACATAACCTTGACCGTCATTTTCTAAACATGAGAGATCATTGAAGGCAAGCCCTAAGGGCGTTAAAAATGCTAAACCGGAAGTCGCCTACATTTCCTTGTTTATCCGTGCTCTCCTGCAGTCGAGCATTTTAATCGAATGTTGTTGTTTTTTTTCCCTCCCTCCACGCGTTCAACCCTTCCGAGATCTCCCTTTAAAGAAAAGTAAAAAGGGGAGAGAGCATCTAAGTTTGGAGCCCCGGGGGGCATCCGCCCGTTGCTTTTCGTTCGGGTGCGGTCGTTACAAATAAAATCGGAAAGGTTTGTGTTTTCTGAATGTAATTTAAATAATAATGCACGGATGCCTTAAGACAAAAAAGAGGGCAGGGGTAAGTTTGAGGAGGAGAAAGTCAAGAACCTGGTGGAGGGTGTATACAGAGAAAGAGGCGAAAGGAGACTCGAGAGGGGTTATTTATTAGCCTCTTTACCCACTAAACACGAATTCGGTTTTCACAATGTTGCTTTTGGTTTCTGGTTTCGAGGCACACATGCATCCTTTTCAACGTGAGCCCCCAAGTTAGTTTACTATCCCTTCCCCAAGGTTCCCTTTTGCTTTCTTCGTTATAATTTCGTTATTAAATATATCATGCTCTTCTTCCTTCCTCTCTTTTGATATTTTCTTATCCTCGTTCCACATGCGTTGATATCCTCTTGCGATTCTTTAGAGAGAAGATTTTATACACGAAGGTATTTAACAAACTTAAGAGTGAAGCGGGGATTATCATCTTTTTTTTCTCTTTCTTCCTTGATGACATTTCACAGGTTTCCATCACCAGCTATTACCGCCTCGGCTATATGCTTGCTGATAACAGGGGGTTAAAATTTTTATACATTCCCCCTAGAGGAAATAAATCATCAATTTCAAACACGTGCGACTGACTAGGAAGATTCCGAATCGACTGTCTGCGTTTAAATGGCCCCGGCAGTTTTTTTTTTCGGGGTTTCCCCGGTGTTGTAATCCCGATGGTTTGTCATCACCTCTCCCTCTGTTCGATGATAAGAAAAAAAAATTTATAACGGTAAAATACTGCTGCGGGGAAATTTTTTAGGTGATTTCGATTGAATAGTTCATGCGAATTGGGGAGATTTTTTTCCCCCAACAAGTAAAATATGGTTTCCTTTCATTATTGTGACAAAAAATTTTCCCGCTCCCGGTACTTTTGTTTTATGGGGCTGGACCATGAAGTCTACCGGCAAATTCAGTATTAAAATTGTTTGCAGAGTCTTGCAAATTTACCAAAATATCAAACCTTCACGTCACTGCTTTAGCGTCCATATTCTAGATTTTAGCGTATAGTTTTGGACTTTAACATACATTTGTTTGCTGTAGCGTCCATTTTCTTCGTTTCAGAGTATATTCTCGTGCATTAGCGTCCATTTTCTTGGTTTCAGAGTATATTCTCGTGCATTAGCGTCCATTTTATTACTTTAGCCTCCATTTCATTGCTTAAGCGTCCACAATCTTGGTTTTAGCGTCCATTTTCTTTGCCTTTGTGTTCTTGAACTTGAAACTTCATTCTTCTTCTTCTTTTTCTTCTTCTTTAAATGCCCGCTCCTCGTCGGAGATTGGCGATCATCATGGCCAACCATTGATGATTTTACTAGGAATATCAAATAATGTGGTGACTTTCCATAATCTTCCAAATCGCAGTACAGGAGCCATACCATTGATCCAACTCTGCCTCCCAGTATCTGAGCCTAAGCCTTTTAGTCCAAAACAGGGCAAGGACACCATTCCTTGAGCAAGACAAAACATGCCTCACCGGTTACCCAACTGAAACTTCATTAACAATTGGCACTTCATATCAAATTTTTTTCAACTCTGCTTTTGGCAAAAGAATTAACACTTTTAGCATTCTCAAATTTTTTTACTGCATTTTATAAAAATATTTTGGTTTGAGCTTATCTATTTCGACCAGCGCAAAACATATCTCACTGATTTTTCATTTTCTCAAAATGTCCCGCCAAAACCAAAACTCTGTCTTCTGTCCACGTGCAGACCTCTAACAATGGCGCCTCTCTTTAATTTTTTATATCCGCTTAAAGTCGAGGAAACCCTTTTTCGTCCCTTGCAGATTTAATATGAAATGGCACTTATGTAACGAATCACGTTCAGCGTATAAAATTTGAAGGGCTCTCAAACATAACGACTTTTTTTCCTCAAACAAATAAAAAAAAAAAACCGCGGAAAATGTACAGTGTCATTAAAAAATCGAAAATGAAATTGAAAAAAATAAAAAAAAACAAGATAACAGTACGGGGACTATCAGCTTAATAAACCCCCCTTTTACCCCTTCCCAACCCTTTTTTAAAAAAAAAAAAACGCGAACGAGAAGCCGAGCCTAAATATTCAAGGCATTAAAAGCAGTTAACCTTCATAAGCTAACAACGCGCGTTGTTACCCCGTAATAAACGGTTATTAATACATATTTACTGTTTTAATTGTTATTCCTTACTCTAAAAATTCATGACGTGGAAAATATTCGGGCTTCGGCAGTCGCTGTTAATTTTTTTTTTAACCCTAAAGCCACGAAAACCTCGTCGGCTAATACTATCTGGGAATAATTCACCGTCTTCTTAGGAAAATAAACTAAAACGCGAAATGATTAGAGCTATAAAGCTCTGCATAAAGCTTTTATGGATCTTCATACGTTATCAAATATGCTTAATTCCATAACTAATTATGTACCCATTTCTGGTCGTGATATAAACATGGAAGAGGATAAATTCTAATGTGCGTTAATTTTTTTCGGGGGTTTTCTGATTTGACGGAATAAGAGCCGGTCAGCATGCGTTTAAATCGCATTACTTCCGAACGGCCTAATTTCCCCCGCGTCATGAAAATATCAACCGGAAAAGGGGATCGACTGTTATCGCAGTTCGATTCTACGCTGGCAAGCGTACGGTTCATCTCAAAAGTAATGATACGGAATAAAATGGTTTCCCGGAGTTGTTTAATTTGGCGCGTGAATATTGAAGTACTTTTTGCGGGTAATGTTCATTTACATGATTTAGATTTGATGGGGGGTCGGTTTGGAGAGAGAGAGAGGGGAAAAAAAGTCCCTGACACGGTTGTAAATGCAAACGATAATTCCCCTGTTTTTGTTGACTTAAAAATATAAAAAACAAACGACGAAAATTTTTTCCTTTCCCCCGTGTTTGCGTATTTTTTTTTCCTCTATCCTCTCCTGTTCAACCTGTCACGTTTGTGTAATTCCTCGTTTTGAGCTGATTCGCCCGGGAATAAAAAAAAAACTTCACGAAATAAAAAATAATAAGAGAAGAAAATCCTTTGACTAACAAGAGCCGTACCTGACGAAAAGTTTAATCAAAGGAAAAATTGGAGCAAGTATATGAATTAAGTTTAAGTTTGAAGTAGGGTAACGATGGGACTTGAAAATTTCTAAACTCTTCAAACTCTAGACAATAGAAACTTCTTGATTGTTTATAGTCTGCCACTTTATAAAGGGCTACTACCGCCCCGTGCAACCTGTTAGCCGTTGATTTTAATTACTTTCGGGAGCTTAAGTGCGGATGTTTCCTTTCACTACCTCCGGATTTTTTTTTCCCCGGGATGGATTAACCATTTATTTCGATACAATAATGTAGTTTAAAATAAATTCTAGCTATTTAATTATACACTTCCAAGTTCATGCCACGAGAAAGACTCGGCCGGCCAGACAAGTCGAGGTGTTTAGAGAACATATAACCTGTTGGCTCTCAAAAACTTGATTAATCCACAATACGCTTATGAAACAGAAGAGAACAGTGGCGTAGCAATGTTAGGAGAGGCCCCCCCGCAAAAGGTTTACTTGAGGGCCCTTCCTCAATTTTTTACAGTTTTTTATCTAGTATAAAATTATTTTCCTGCTGAACGATCGGGGGCCCCTTTGACGACGGGGCCCCCCCGCGACTGCGGGGGTTGCGGGTGTGGTTGCTACGCCACTGGAAGAGAAGCAGAATAGATCCATAAACATCTTATTTAGCCAGACAGGAGTCGCAAAGAATAAAATAATTTGTTGCTAGATTTTTTTCATTGCTTAGAGTCTATTTTACTGCTTTCGCGTTCACTTCATTGCTTTAGCGTCCATTTCATTGCTTTAGCGTCCATTTTCTTGACTTCAGCGTCCATTTCATTGCTTCAGCGTCCATTTTTTTGACATTAGCGTCCATTTTCTTGACTTTACTGTCCATTTTCTTGACTTTAGCGTCCATTTCCTTGCTTTAGCGTCCATTTTCTTGACTTTAGCGTCCATTTTCTTGACTTTACTGTCCATTTCCTTGCTTCAGCGTCCATTTTGTTGACTTTAGCGTCCATTTCTTGACTCTAGCGTCCATTTCATTGCTTTAGCGTCCATTTTCTTGACTTTAGCGTCCATTTCTTGACTTTAGCGTCCATTTTCTTGACTTTAGCGTGCATTTCATTGCTTAGCTTCAATATCATTGGTGTTAACATCTATTTGCTTGCTTTAATTTTAAATTTCTTGACTTTATCATCAATCATCTTAGCTTTGGCATCCATTTTCCTGATTTTAGTGTTTAGTTTTTTAAATTAGCATCTATTCCTTTGGTTTTTGCGTTGATTTGTCAACTTCTTCCCACTCCTTCACAAGCGATTGATAACCTGGGATAAAGGGACCTGGGACCTGGGAAATAAAGCACCAAAAATATTTCTCTCTGGGTGTGAAACACTCTACAGAAAGACTTACAAGCATTTGACAGCGCATGCTGCAACTTAAAATACCATTTTTATCCGACACCACTTTTCATCCCAATTTTATTTCCTACGACATTGCTTTCGGTTTAACATTCAACATCCTGCATCTTTTAAATTTTTTTTAAGACGCACCTGCTTACATTACACCCCTTCCTTTCACTTTTTGTTAAGGGATGATGATGGAAGCAGGGGAAAAAAAGGAAAAACTTAACAATGAACAGTTTCACTTCATTTAACGGTAACCGAAAAAAAAAAAAAAAGAAAAACACGATTTTTCAATCTGTCGAAAAGAAAATCACCATATACTTAACTACAAGTTTTCCTCCGTGAAGAAAAATCGGCACAAAACCCGGGCGGATAATCTTAAATGCATCATCCTTACGGATCTTCTTAGACTGAATAATAAAATGAAAAAGCCATATCCTAAGAACATTAAGGAAGTATATAAAAGCGATAACATAAAAAATTCATTTTAGATTAAAGTTTCCCCCTCTTTTGAAAATGTGCTTTCTTGGAGAACAAAATTTGGTCATTTTCAAAAATGTCTGTGGCCTGAGGTGAATTTGGGGTTTCAGTCAACAATTCCCCGTTAAAGCGAAGGGCGAATCTATTTATTAACTTTTAACCGTGTTTTCTTCTCTTAGGGGGTTGAATCTCAACTCATCAAAGGCTGACTAGACAGAAATTCGAACTCAACGCAAGCGCGGTTTCCTTTCAAATAATTTGAAAAACATCCTGTTGTTAAAAAATATTAGGCCCGTGATAAAAACTTTTTTGGGGGGAAAGTTATATTAAAAGCGAAGAAGAAAAAAAGCCTCATATCCTACTAACCGGTTATTTGAAGACTTTCCCGTTTTTTAACCGACGTGAGACAAATAAACGTGAGGAGAATTGCAACTTATGGAAAATGTGAGGAGAGCGTGGGTATGATTGTTTCTTACGCGTCGAACCATAGACATATATCATGGGGGGAGGCTAGAAAAAGAGTTTAATCCCTCTTATAAAACTTTCCTTTTTCTTTCTCCCAAGGTCGATCGATCGTTTCGATTTTTCACGCATGAAAATCATCTAATGAAACACTTCCTTTTTTTTTGTTCGTGATTAATGGAACAATGCAATCTTTTAAAATATTAATTTCATGGTCCAGGATGACGTAGCCCTTTATACCTCATGCCATATTTACACGCACAACTCGTTTCCGGACATTTTTGTCTTCCAATAACATCTTCATCAATCATGATATCCATCATGACATGATTCCATTTCGCTTCATTTTCAACTTTTCCGTCATTCTTTTTTTTTTTTATTATTTATTTTATTCTTTTTTCCCTGAATTTTTCTTTTTTACTTTTTGGGTCAATCGTTGAACCGGAAAGGGATCAAACTATCATCAATCGTATTTTTTTTCTTTTTCTCTTTCTTAAAGATGAACTGAAAAAGTATCTCGCCATTGACTTGAAACCTTTCCCACCCAGCAGTGGCGTGCCAGTATTTGCAATCTTGGGCGTGGCTACAGAAACTTTGCCTGAGGGCCAAAGTCAAATTCTTGTGAGAAGAATTCCTCCGCTCATGTGTAAAAGGACTCGGCTAAATAAGCTGAAGCCTATCACTCCCACTCCTCCCTCCTTTCAAAAATTAAAGACTAGTATTCCTTTCTGCTATTTTTCTTTTCCATAAATATTTTTCTCTGTAAATAAAGACTTCAGAATTGAAACCGGAAAAGGTATTCGAAGGATGAGACTAAGAACAAAGAATGAAAATGATGTAGTGTGCGAGAGTTCAAAAGAAAAGGAATGCAATAACGGGGAAAGAGAAAAGAATTTTGGACCAAAAACTATAAAGAATACCAATAAGACTCCTTTTTTGTTGACAATAACGTCGTCGCAATTCCTCTACAAAAACAGTATTTTACATTTTTAGGCGCGCGTCGCATAACATAACACTCGTTTTTTAAAATTATCATACTAAAATAATAAAAAGAGATTTGCTTTTAGAAACATTACTCTCACATTTAGATAAGTTTTTACAACCATTTGTAAACTTAAACCCTTTCACCTTGTTTTTTATTTTCCTTTTTATTTTCCTTTATCCGGAAGGAAATTCCATGAAAATCAAAATTGGCACTCCGAGGCAAAATTTATTCAAATAAAAGATCGTTGTGATTTAAATCAAGGAATCTTTACAGTAAAAGGATTCAAAAATTATATTCAAGAAAGCTTTCAACAATATTCAGGCTTAGGCTTACGTTCCCGTGATTTTCCTGCAATCAGTTTTCGGGGAAGGAATATGAAATAACGAGGAATTTCTCTTTCTTTCCCAGTGAAATCATCAACCAGATTTCTTCCACTTTATGCATCGCATTGAAGTTTGCTTATTTCTAACTTCTTGAGAAAAATATTGAGTTTTTTTTAGAAAATATAAAAAAGAAAACTCAAACTCAGCTGAGTTTTAGTTTTGATTACAAGGTTTGCACCCTCGACTGAACTCTGTGGGCCGAAAACCAATTTACTATCTCTCGCAAGTTTCAAATTGCAGGTCGCAACCAAGTCGAGCTAACTATCCCTGCGCTAAAGCCAGCGATTCATAGTTGAATAAAAAAAATTCATCAAATATAGGTAAAATTTCTAAAATTCCTTTCCCTTTCCTAAACATTTATCCGTTAATTTTTAAAATCAAATCTACAATACTCCCATAAATAAATTTTCCTTTTAACTCAAATCATTTTTCCTAAAACTTCTTTTGAAAATTTCATAATTAACTTTCAAATGTCCTTAATTCACTTTTATCCACCCCTCTCCAATTTAAACCCAATTAATTTAATATTTTTTTTGCCCAACTTGCTATAACCCTTTCAACATCATTTCCTCGTAAACATTCTCTTTAGACCCCTCTCTAAATGAGAACCGACTCTTGAAGACATCAAAAGGATGAGATGAAGAAAAAAATAAATTCCACGTGAATTTTTGTCACTGTTCATTAGATCCTCGGCCTTCCGGGTTCTCGGATACAAAAACTTTAGGGAGATGAAAACGTTTTCAGAGAATGACAGCGCATGCCCACGCATCTTATACACATCCACTCACACACTCGCATCGGGAGATCAAACATCAAAGGGTGTTCGCTACTGCCTTTCTCGAGGTAATAAGCAACAAAGGGTGATGTTTTCTTATTACACTGACATATGCACACCCTTTTGCGAGCCCGGAGGCATCGAATAACATTTCCCTTCCTTGCTGAGCAGATTCAGTTTTATTAAACTTCTTTAAGACAACTGAGTGTTGCTTTTCCTCTTTCCTTAAAGCGAACATGGTGTGTCCCAATAAAAAATATCAAAAAAAGATTTATCCAGTAACTACCTGACGTGAAAAGTTTGTTCAACCATAATCCACTTATGCTTGATGCGCGCACCGCGTTATACTGAACGACAGTGAAGACATCAAACTAATAAAATTAACTCAATAAACACTAATCAAAAGTTAATTGCATATAGACGTATACGATTTAGTTTTGTTTAGAAGTTCGTTTGACTTTTTTAGCCATTTCCGTGTGAGGGAGTAATGAGGTGACGATAGCGACTCCAAAGAGAAGAGCAGAAGAGGTTGGGGTTTCGCTTAACATCTAGAAGTAGGGGAAGATCTCGAAACGGCGGCTTATTGAAACGGTAGGACGGTATTGGTTCCGGAGAGCGGAGAACCGTTCGACCTGGAAAAATTTGTGAGAGGCCTATATCCAGGAGTGGATGCGAACAGGCTGAAGAAGAAGAACTACTAGCCTTTTTCGCCGCTGCTTTGGTATCCTCCTCCGCTGCTGGAGATGGTGGTGGTGCTTTTGTACCCTCCTCCGTAGCCTCCTCCGCCGCTGCTTTTTTGAGGAGCACTGTTGTCTATTCTTGAGTTGTCCCAATCGGCTTCAACTTCTTTTCTTACTCGATCTTGTTTTCTTGTTTTATTGTCTGAGATTCGGGTTATTTATATAGAATAAGAAAAGTTAGGCTTACCTTTCATAACCACTTAAGCCCCGCCACCTTATTAATGGCCTACCAGCGCTTCTTTTTGGCTCTACAGGTCTTCATTTTACCATCTGTGCTAGTTTGATGTCCAGTCCATCTAACCGGATCCTCCCTGGGACATAACCTGCCCATTGCCACTTAAATGTTGCAAGGCGCTGCGGAACATCATCAACCATAGACCGCATCCTTATCTCCTCATTTCGAAAGCGCTTGTCAACGTTTTTTTAAGATCTTCCTCGGCTTCTTACTCTTAATTGCTGCTTCCATAATGTTAATGCCACCGTCCACCGCTCTTGATCTTGATGATCATTTCTACAACGAATCTTTACATCCGCCATCCTCATCAACCCGCGAATAGTTTTATTTCCTCTACAATTTTGGCACCAGGGGGCTTTTTTTGTTCCTGTTGCTGTTAGCAGCTTTTTATCTTCAAATAATTTGCTCTAACTATCAGCCATTTCCCATAAAAGAGTTGGCCTCATCAAAAACGCTCATAAAATTTAAACCATCCAACGCTTTAACGCGCAATGAGGCCACACCCTTAACCAAGATAAAACTTTTGAATTTTAACAGTTTTAAAAAACTCTCATTTTCAAACCGTGTTCAGTATTTCATTCACAAAAAAGATAAGCTTTAGATAGATGGGGGATCCCTTTTTTTTTTTCCTTCCCGCGTTAAAATGCATATACGCATGCAATAAATATCCTTCAATTGTATTTTTTTTCCTATCGGTTTGTTTTCCTTTCCCCCTTTTCATAGTTGACTCGCTCAATCACAGAGGTCAGGTTTTAATAGCCCTTTTATATTTTCGTTCCCTCTCAAAGACATTTCACCGCTCTACGGCAATTTACGAAAGCGCTTCGCTCGTAAACAGCTCATTTCCGTTATAAAACTTTAAATTACTATAATATTAATCCAATTAATATGGGATGTATTAAGTGAGAGGGGTTGAAAACCCTAAACAATATTCGGGCTTGATGAACTGAACAATTGGAATAAATCGAAGATCGAGAGAGAGAATGAAACAAAGACAGAGGAGCCATCAACTGATTAATCACGGTGAGATAAAAAAGCATAGGAGAGAAGGAAAAAGACGGTGAAACGTGGAAAGAAGGAGAAAGCTTGCAGTGTATATATATATTGTATTGAATTGAATCGCCCATCGGTCAGGGACCGGTTGCTTAGCAACTAAATATCGTTTTCTTCTTCTCCATCTCCTATTATCTCCTTGATATCACTTTTAATTACTTTATCACCAGTGAGAACTGTATTACCTTTTGTTCTCAAAGAATTTTCCCTCTTGTTTTAAAAAAAAGGAAAAAAGCAGGGTTTAATCTCGTGTAGGGGATTTTTTTTTAAAAAAAAGAATAAGAGTATGCAAGATTTATTTTTTAAATTGGATTGGATTTGAAGAAGTGGTCGTTGTAGAAGGAAACGCAAAAAAGGGGGAAAACTTGCTGGGGAATTTTCGATAAAGATTTTTGGCGAAAAAACTAATAAGTGAAAATTTGACAATGAAGGAAGCAATTCTTAGAGCTACAAGCAGAAAATTGTATTGAGCTTTCCTAATGGCGACTTCGGCGGCCTTAGAGAGAAATCGTGGTGGTGTGAAAAGCTGCAGGCATTTGGGAAACATTTTGTAGCGAATGAGATTAGAGTCATCGCGTCTGTAAAGAGTAAGAAGAATAAGGCAGCAGGGCTTGAACCTTCGCTCACCTCGAATTCGAACAAGCTTGGCCGCCGAAGAGCTCTAGCAGTTTATAAAGATCATAAAAACTGTCAATAATAGCCTATCTCTGAATTAAAGCAAGACACTTAAAAATCCAAAGAATTTAACTCCTCGACAGGAAAACATTTTTATGTGGCTACTGAAAATTTATTGAAAGAACAACTTCGGTGTATTTTAAAGGACTCTGCGCACACTTTGACGACTTAATTAAATTAAATAATGAACTATCATTATTGAAATCAAGCCTTGACATCAAGCCCTACCCTTGAAATCAAGCAAGCGTGAACGAAGGCGTGAACTTTTTTTTTTTTCAGGCGCAGTTTCTATTTCGAATCCAACTTCTCCCTACGATTCAAAAATTAAAAAAAAAATGTGACGATAATAGGGATTGAAAAGAGAATTATAAAAATCACCGATATCCACAACTATATTTTTCCAAAAAGCGAATTCGATTTATTTTAATCCTGCGAATTTAAATTAGATGCCTAAAAGTTTAATTAATAAAAATCCCAAGGGGGCCAAGTGGATCCCATTTTAGGGGAGTAGAAAGTGAAGTAATCCTATCTATTAAATTGAATTAATTAATTCATTCATTTATTTATTTATAATAAAAAAAAAAGTTTTACCCTTGAACGAATGCAACTCTCCACTTTGGCTTTCACTAATCTTGTAACTGTATTATCTGACGGGTGAATGGTTTCGTAACAAGATTCTTTTCTTAATTCGGTAATAAAATAACAAAAAGAAAGCAATAGGGTATTTCCACCGCTTTCAGTAATGGAGTTCGAAAGATTTAAGGTGGAATGGCAATAAAATCCTCTTTAAGCAGCCAGGGCTTTTTTTAGTACCCGCCGTTTCTGAAAGACTTAGCTTTAGAAAAAAATTCAAAATGGAGGTTCACCTCATGAACCTCAAGCACAAATCTGACAACCAAAATTTGCCTTTATTTGAAATTTTGATGCCATACTCTATACTCAGCATCGAACTTCAATTTTCGAAAAAACATTTCTCGCCTAATCTTCAAGAAAAAACACGTCACCGAACGTCATTGCAAATACATTTAAAAACCTTTGAAAAAAATCTTTACCTTAAAAAGTTTAAAGACGATGGAAGAAAACCAGGTGCAAGTAAAACTCAACATTAAGAAAAGAAAAAGAGGGGAGGAAAGCATAAGAAGGAAAAATGATGAGTCGCGATAACCGGAAGAACATTTTTCGAATCGGCTTGTTTTGATTCAAATCACCGTGGGACAAAAAACACGCGAAAAGAACCGACAAAGGAAAAACGAAGAAAATATTCCCCCGCGGAAAAAAAAAAAGGGAAACACATTAATATAATTTTCTAAAGAGGCAGAATTGGATCAAAGCCTCAGCTTTTTCCTCTCATCTTCTTTCTCCTCCCCAAAAACAAAACAATAAACAAAAAGTAATCCTTTAAATTTTAAATTTACATTTTCAACAAAAATTCAATTGAAATGAAGATAAAAGATTATTTTTTAATTCAAAATTATCTTAAATAATATTTTTCGGAGGATGCCTATCTCCCTTTTTTCTTTTTCCCCCTCAGCTTTTCCAAGAAATCTTCCCTTAAGTACTTCAAAAGTAATGAATTACCCGTCTCTTTGTATATGCTGTCGGCCCCAAAAATTAAACAAAAAAAAAAAACTTACCCTGGGATAAAAATATATCCTGGCCTGGTGTCCGTTCGTTAGTATTCCTTGTTCCGCGCAGCGTGTGCGTATTTCCGGTATGATGCAACGAAGGACCGCGAGGTGGGACTTCCGGTGGAGCAGGTTCGGGCGGGCTATCCCCGTTTAAATCTGTGGGAAAAATCGGAGATGAAATGTTTTGCGAAAAATTGAAAGAAACCCTCTTATTTACGGTTAAATCGATAAAAAGAATTAAATCCGCTTCCGGCTCGGAGGAAGCGAAATTT